>JACERP010001198.1:0-25613 GCA_014080715.1 Scenedesmus sp. NREL 46B-D3 | reverse complement strand
TCAACTCCAGTCCAAAGGATCCAAGACAAGACTGTGCCGTAACTTCCAAGTACAAGCCAATAGTAGAACCATCAGCGTGCAAGCTCCTTGCTCTGTGTGAAGAAGTGCTTCGACCACCAGTAGCCAGACTCCTTCACCTTGCGCTCCTGAGTGGCAAAATCGACATGCACCATGCCGTAGCGCACTTCATACCCCTCGGCCCCTGCAGCAGCAGCAGCAGCAGCAGCAGCAGCAGCAGCAGCAGCAGCGTGGTGTAACCCTCTAATTGTGGCGGGTATTAGGGTTCAAGAAAGCATTGCAATCCGACAACAACAAGCACTTTGCAGCATACGCAACATACTGCAGCATGTGAAGCAGCCTTATCAACGCAGTATGCCATTTATCAGCAGGAGATAGCCCAGTGCTAGACAATGTCAAATTAGCAGCTGCAGTTTGCTGGGCGTGCAGTTGTTGCCTATCTCGGGGGCTGCTGCATCACACTGCAGCTGTCAACTCACATTCAAAGTTGTCCCAACTGCAAGCAAGCAGGCACAGGGCAGCAACAAGGGCAGGCAGGAGAAGTTCAGCACCACCAGCCATCATCAAGGGAGCACGCAGGACCCCAAGAACTGCGGCTCTCGCCAAACAACACTGTTCCGTATGTGCTTTGAGAGCAACGCCATGATGCAGCTGCTTAGCATGGCTGCTGCATGCGCCAATGCATCATTCGGCAGGGGTGCTGCAAGGCGGCTGCAGACAAGCGGACTGCGCAGTCATGTCACACACTGAATCAGCAGCACAGCACCACCCAATGCTCGCTCACAGGGACCACGCAAAGATCATCGGCACGTTGAGCTTGTAGCTGCTGATGGCCTCGCATGCGCTGTTGAGGTAGCCGCTGTAGAACTTGGTGCGGTACGAGTCACTCAGCACCTGCAGTAGCAGCAGCAGTCACAACAACGGCAACAAGGCATCAAGCAGAGTCCACATGTTCTGCTGTACCCAGCGCCCGTCACAGCGCATCCAGCCCGGCAGGCAAGGCTGGCATCGACAGGTGGCAGGGGATGTAACACGTCGAACTGGAGCCAGCAGCGATGCTAGCCCTGCTGTCACAGAGTCTAGAGTCTAGGTTCGCATGGCTCTGATGGATGTGATGTAGCTGCAGGCATCTGCCTCATCAGCCAAACGCCTCCCGCGCACCTGATTGCCAGACCATGCCTCCTCGCCTGTGATGCCTGTGCCAAACTCGGTGACCCAGGTTTCGGGGCGGTTGTACTTCTCACCAACATAGCGCAGCACGTTGCCATGGCGAAGGGCGCATTGTACAGCCAGGCTGTTGGGTGGCAGAGCAGCAGCCGAGCAGCCGCCGAGGCAGAGAAAGAGAGTGGTGGTCAGCAACGATATGGTGTGCTGTATGCACTACTCGAAGGACGCCGCATTGACCACGGGCAACTTTGCATCACACAGCACGGCTGTCAACCGAAACGCAGCAGCAGCAGCAACAGCAGCGGCAGCAGAGTCCTGAAGTCACAGCAAGACAGCGCTGATAAACACCATCAGTGCTGGGAATGTGATTTCAATGACAGCAACCACAGCTCAGATGCAGGCAGGCAGGCATCGTCTGCAGCTACCAGAAACACACTCACTTGCTCCGCCTTGCTCGCCAATGGGCACGCCGTTTTTGCGGGAGCTCTCTCTCCAGCCTAACAGCTTGTCAGCGTTATGCCACACCAGCTGTGGAGCAAAACAAGTGCAGTGGCAGCAACGGCAGCAGCAGTAGCAGCACACGTCGACTCTGCAAGCTCTCCTTATCCCTCCTTGGCTAATTAAAATGACTTATCTGGCAAACCACGGGCATCTTCAGTGAGAAACGGCAGCACGTGCAAACATCAGCCATCCATGCTGCTGCTGTCATGCCTGTGAGCACACAAAGGTGAGGAGGTGTCACCTACCTTTCCTGTTCCAGCAATGCAGATGGCGGCCCCTAGGAGGCGCCGCACTTCAGCAGGTTGCCATTTCGTGCTGCAAGGCCATGCAGCCTGCATCAGCATCAAACAAATGAAACACACATAAACACATCGCAGCATTTCTGCTCACCGGGCAGTATAGATGTTGATGCCTAGAAAGTCGATGCTGCCCTTCAGCAGCGCCTTTTGCCCTTCTGTAAACCTCGGCAGGTCGCTGCCCAGTGCCGCGCGCATTGAGGCGGGGTATCGCCCGGTGAACAGCGGGTCGGCGATCCAGCCAAACTCCCGGTCAAGCTTGTTCTGAGCAGCCTGCTTGTCTGCAGCCCATGAGCGAAGTGGGAAGCAGCAGAAGGAGTCAGAATGTGAGGGTGCTGGCAGTGTGTAGCAAAGGCCGATCTGGACAAAGCGGGCGCCATCTGGTCGCCTCCGCCTGCCTGCTGCCTGCTATGCAGCAGCACCGATGTGCTTGGGTCTGATCAATATGGTGCAGTTGGTCCAAGGTTGCTTGTGTGTGCCTGGCCCATGCTGGAGATAGGTGACCCCAGTGCATTGCGGCTGTCCAGTGCTAAGCCGTCTGCGCAGCATGCCTGCAGCCAGGGAAGTCCATGCCTATGCTGCCCTGCTGCAAGGGAGTACGCGTCAGCGAGCTGGCTGCGTTGCGTCAGCCATCAGCCGCACCTGCCGGCGCATCTGTCAGCGGCTCCGCCCTGCACGAGCATGCAACAATGCATGCAAACAGCATCGGCACATTGTCTTGGCAGCGAGCAGGTTTTGCACAGCAACACCACAAGACACATATCAGCTGTGTGAACCCTACATCATTGTGCAGCTATGTGCCATGTCAGCGGCTCCGCCCTGCATGAGCGTGCGGCAATGCAGTTTGAACAGCTTCAGCACATAGTCATCACAACAAGCAGTTTCAACAGAGCAGGGTCACAAGGAACATGAGCTATTGAAAGGCCTGCATCAGCCAGCAAGCTGCCAGCCGTGCCCACGATGTGCAGCTGTGCATCGTGCCTAGACGTGTGATGTGCCACTTGGAGGCCTGCAGAGTCAGCGCACTTGAAGCCAGCCAACATCCATCATTCCAGCTCACCAGACCAGATTTGTAGAGAACCCTATTTTTGCGCCCTGACTGCTGAAGCTGTTTCGGTATGCCTTCACAGCAGCTGCATGTGCCAGCAGCACGTTGTGGCCACACCTGTAGGCATTGGCAGCAAGAGCGTGGCAGGATCAGTGGCACTTGTCAGGAAAGGCATGTGGTATTTTGAGGGAGTGGAAGCACTTCATCATGTTGGTGCGAAAGTGCAAGAGAAGGTCGTCGCGTTGAGAGCCAGATCATGAACAAGATCAGCGTGGCAAGATCTTGGGCGTGTTCAGGCGCAGCTGCTGCCAGTCAAACACGCTGCACAGGCCAGCGCCAAATGGGCTGGCTTGATATGGTCGATGCTTGCATGCAATGCAGAGAACAGCAGCTGCGGCAAGGCGCAAAGGAGCCGTTCATACGTTGGGATAGAACACAACAAGACATCAGTGTCTGGTGGTGCTTAGGTGCCGGTGGTTTGCGTTGCATAGGATGCCCCGCACAGCGCAGCCTCACTTGTACAATGCGACCTTGTCGCCCTTCAACCCAGGCGCATAGATGCCATTCTTGTAGCCATGGTCGCAGATGGATGCTGGCTCGTTGATGGTTACCCAATGCTTGATCTGCGGCAGCATGACAGCACGAGCTGAGCTGTTGAAGAAAAACACACAAAACACCCGACACCCCCCATTGCAGCTCTGCGTGTCAGCTGAGTGGTGTGCTGCACCGCTAAACAGCGGCGTCAGCACACATAGCAGCATGTTGACATGATGGCAGTTGGCGAGAGGTGCACTGCTGGTATGGTAGCGGGCAGAGCAACGGCTGCATTCTGCACATCCCGCCGGCCGCTGCTGTGCAGCATCACCACACCTGACCTGCAAGCAGCGCTGTTTGCTGCCCTGCTCAAGACAAGCTGCGGCGTGAACGGCCGCCTCACCTTGTCGCCAAACCTTTGGTAGAGCGTTTGTGCATAGTACGCAAAGTCCTTGACAACTTGGTCTCCTAACCACCCGCCATACCTGCAGGGCAGGGCAGCACACCACGGCAGCAGGGTCACCCAGCTCGCCTGCAGCAAGCAGGGCAGATTGCTGGCAGTGCATCTTGACGACAGCAACAAAGCTGGCTATACAAAAGTCATCTATGTGTATGCCCAGATGATCTACACTCCAGCGGTTCGCACTCGCCTGTCCTGCAGCGCTTGTGGCAGGTCCCAGTGGTACATCGTGGCAACAGGGGTGATGCCGTTTGTGATCATCTCGTCAATCAGCCGGTGGTAGAAGGCGATGCCTGCCTCATTTGGTGGGCTGCCTTGCCCACCAGACACAATGCGCGGCCAGGAAAACGAGAACCTGCAGACAGCATGCACGCCATTGCAGGCAGTCAGAGTACTGTGGACACGATGCTTGTGGCTGTGGAGAAGCGGTGCAACAGATCCACATGTGGTGATACTACATGTTGGTGTTTGCCCTGCCACTGGCCATTCGCACATCCAGAGCCAAGTAGCTTGCAATGCACCCTTGGCAGGCACTGAACAGTGCGCACAAGGCTGCAGCAGTCACAACGCTTGCCTGTGCGTCCCCCACGGTGTCGCAGCTGCTGCGGCTGCTCAGTTGGCAATCTCACCGGTGCACTTTGACGCCCATCTCCTTCATCAACTCGTAGTCAGACTTGTAGCGGTTGGCATGGTCGATCGCAACCTTGCCGGTGCCGCCGCCCTTGATCTTGCCCTGCAGCAGCGGGTTGCAGCCGCACACCAGTCAGCAGAGACACGCACAGCTGCCGCCAATCTCTCTTCTGTAGCAGCCCTGAGCATTGCCGTTTGAGCGCCTCAGGCACATGCTGCAGCGTGCTCGGCACCAGGAACAGGCACAGGCAGAGGTGGGTTGTTCGGTAGGGCTGCGAACAATGACCCCGGCACTCCACATCACCATATGAGATGGTGACTGGACCCACGTGTAACTACTCTCTCTCTCTATATATATTAGCCCTGCACACCCCAACACACTTTCTGTGCTGCTGCTGCTGCTCGTGACGGGCACCAGCCAGCAACCTGTGCTTGCGCTTGGACTGGTGCTGGATTACTGTCACAGATTAGTGTTTGGGCGGCTTCCTCTACCATATGCCTGCATAGCTCTGCCTGCCACTCACAGGCATCTCCACAAAGGTGTCCCAGATAGACGGCGTCTTGTTCACGTTGTAGGCACCCTCAATCTGCAACCCATTGGACAGCAGAGTGTAAATGACAACACGTAGACCACATAAGTCAGGCCCTGCACACGACTGCTGCCAGTGCACCTGCATGCTGTTGCTGGCAGCTGCCAGGGCGGGCTGCGCACGACCAGTGCTGAGGGGCCTGCTGAGGGGGCTGCTGAGGGCGCTGCCAGTGCCCAAGGCCGGGGCATGCTTGAGAGCCAGCAGCCAGCTGACAGCACAAGCCCGGAGTGTTGCGCTGCAGCATCTCGGGATTTCAGCGGTTGCATGGTTTTACGCGAGGCTACCACGGCGGTCGCCCTAGGAGCTGGTAATCACATGCTGGCTGCCTACCTGGTAGGCAGCTGTCGCCACGCCCCAAGACATGCCCCGCACAACATCAATCGTGCAGGCTGGCGGCGCATCCGGAATGGTCAGCCCCGGCGGCGGCTGCAACGGCTGCTGCTGCTGCTGTTGTGAGGCGGCGTCATCAGCTTCACCTGGCTGCAACCACAGAGGATCTGCCGACACCTGGCTCAGAGATGCGGCAGCTACTCTCGTGTTTGTTGGGGTTGCTGCGTCAGCCTTGGGGTTTGTTGCAGCAGGTGCCTTTGGCGCCGCTGCAGCATTAGACAATGTTGTCGGCTGGCCCTGCGCAGCGTATTCAAGTCCAGCACAAGCTGAGCCGAGACTGAGAGATACAAACAGACGCTCATTGCTTGTAAGAGGAAGAAACAATAATAGACGTCTATGCATGCTGTTTCATTGCTGTCTGGTGCAAGACACTTGGTGACACACACTGGGCATGCGGCACATCAGCAACCAGCAACGGCGTGCTGACTGCCTGCAAGCCGCTCTGCGAAGCTGGCATTTCAGCTGCATCTGTCGAGCATCAGCTAGGCCTTTCACCAGAGCTGATTCCACATGAAAACGCAGTGCAAGACATGCCACCATTACTGTCAGGAGATTGCAGGCATGCACAGTCTGCTGCAGCTTCAACCGCTTTTGGCACTGCATGCCAGCTGGGTCAATAAGCTTGCTGCAGCCCCTGCAGATGCTCACCAATACAAGCTGCAGCATAGCAGCTGCCAAAAGCGCAAGAACAAAGCATCTGCGCAGTCTTGTTTTCATTGGTGGCTTATTTTTGCTCTCGGCTGCTGTTTGTAACCAGTCACCTCCAGCAAGAACTGAACAACTGCTGCTTGCTGACCGCTGAGCTTTCAAGTAGACTCCTGTAGGCAATACAGCTACTCAGTCAATGTCTGTGCTCGGCTACGTTTGTTAAGGCCACTTGCGGGCAACAGTCGAGGACAGGGGTGTGCCGTTGACACGCAGCACAGCACCAGCGAATATATTGCAGACTGCAGAAGATTGAACTTTCAAATCAGTGCAAATGTCCACATTTACAGCAATAACTTTTCGTTTTTATGCGTGTCACCCGGTGCGGAAGCACTCCACCTTCGAGTAACAAAATAAGATCAGGCAACGGACCTCGTGACTAAACCAGCAACTCGTCACGTTGATCATAATCGTGCGACGGTCAGGCACCTACATGACCTTTGACACATCACGCAGCAAGCAACGGGAAAGTCAAGTGCTCACTCGTGTCCCATGAACTTATTCCACCCAGCTGTGCTGCCATTGACATTGAAAAGCAGAACCGTGACACCACCAGCCAGCTGTATAGCTGCACCCAGTTGACATGCCGCTGCAGCTGCAGCCGCTGCTGTTGCTGCCAGCGGGCATGATGTCATGTGCTTTTTCTGCTGCAGCAGCATCATACAACAACCAGAAGCTCCGCCGGCTGAATGTGCAGCAGCAACTGGCTCGTCCTCAGGGCATCTGACACCTCATCAAGGCATGTACCGCCTCCTTAAGGCATGATCCGCCTCCTCAGGGCAGGTACCGCCTCCTTAAGGCATGATCCGCCTCCTCAGGGCAGGTGCCGCCTCCTTAAGGCATGATCCGCCTCCTCAGGGCAGGTACCGCCTCCTTAAGGCATGATCCGCCTCCTCAGGGCAGGTACCGCCTCCTTAAGGCATGATCCGCCTCCTCAGGGCAGGTACCGCCTCCTCAGACCAGGTACCGCCTCCAGGGCACCACCACACGCCGCGCAGCTGACACGGTAGGGTGGGCCTTTCATTCCTGGCCATACAGCCGCCTGCATCAGCAACGTGCAGCAGGAGGCAGACACACAGCAAGAAACGGCAGGAGTTTGAGCAATCTGATACGCGCAATGCAGCATGCAGCAGTTAAAGACCTGGCGCGGCCGCCTGGCAACGGAGCAGCCTGCACACATCACTTCGCAGCCAACAGCATGAGTCACCACGACACGGGTACGCAGAGCTGCCGGGTGCAAAAGCTCGACCATTCTGCAACACAGCAACAGCTTGCGAGCCGCACTGAGGACAGGGCTGCAACTGCCCACATAACAACCCATTGCTGCTCCACGCTCATGAGGGCAGGGTTCAGCCCACCCTTGGCGGCTGCTGTCGCGCACCAAATCTGACAGCTTGGGGATGGTGAAATGCCACACAGATTGCAATGCAGGCATAAGCTGAACTTGCTGGTTGCAAACATAGAAGGGCGCGCGATCACTCATATCAACAGGAAAGGCAGCACATCTGCAGCACCATTTGCCACCTGGCCCTGCCAACATTAATTAACCACCTTGGCAGCACCTGACCGTTTGCATCAAGCTACACATGCCAATGCATCCGCTGGTGAAAGTGTCCGCTCAGAACACCATGAAACAAAACAGCAGGAGTAGACTTGCTTCCGTACGCTAATCAAAAATATGCCGTACAAGCTTCGAGGCCATGCGTTGTTTGTACTTGTTGCTGTTATGTCATGCGGTTTGCGAGCTCGTTTGGCTGCAGCTGTCAAACACGCACCCTGCCTCTGCCATGAACAGGTCCACTGGTAGCAGCCCCAAGCCAAAGACGTGGCTGTCCAAAGCGCCGCAGCTCAGAATGGCGCCTGCGTCTGTGTTGAACGCCAGCGGCTCGGGAGTGCGCTGCAGCACCGGCTGCAGCAGCCGCCAGAAGGCCTGCGGGAACCCGCTGCCGGGGCCACTGCCGGGCTTGAGGCCATTGCCACACAAGTAACGCTGGCAGGTGCAGCAGCAGCAGCAGCAGCAGCAGCAGCAGCAGCAGCAGTGAACGAAAGTATGTCAAGCACTCGCGTCAGTGCAGCACGGCCTCATACTGGCGGCATTGGCACATGCGCTTGCGCTTGCGCATGCTGTCGTGCACTTCTGGCAGGAGGCAGTGCTGCTGTCTCCCTCAACCATGTAGTGCTGCACAGCTCTGCTTGCAATCTGGCTGCTATGTCTGGCCTGCTTTGGCAGCAGCGGCAGTCAGCACACGGTGCTGCCATGCCGCTGCCACACTTTGTGCTCAACAGAGTGCTGGTGTGCTGCCTGGAGCACGCCAGTATCGTAAAGCGAGCAATTCACAGCCTCACCCATCTGCCCATCGCCAGCTGATGGCAGATGGCAGCATGCCCTGCTGCATCGTTGGCCAGGCACTCTGGGCAGCAGTAGCGCGCCACACCGCAGGCGCTGCAGTCCTGGTCCTGCGCATGGAAGGTCGAGCCAAACCGCCAAAAGCAGACATAATCCAAGGTTGCCACGGTTGCACAACACTCTGTCTGTTGGTCTGAAGCCTGCGAGAGTGGCGGCAGCTTCCCATGCGGGTTACAGATGCAGCAGCGGCTGCCCAAAAACAGGCTGCGACGCACAGACAGGCTGTGACCCAAGGACAGGCTGCAGCTGTGACGCACTCCAGAGCAGCAAGCAGCACAGCGGAGGTAGCATGCAGCGCAGGCATGCATGAAGCCTTTGTGGTCGCCGCAGCAGCCGCATCAGCACATGCGCGGCCGCAGCACGGCAAGGACGCAGGGCTGTCGCACCTCATCATCGTCGCCAAGCGCCTGGCCGCAGCTGTCGCAGCTCTGCAGCGAGGTCATGTAGCCGGCAAACATGTCTTGACCGACCAGCGCCTCGGCCGCCGCGGGCAGCTGCAGCGCCAGCGCCTGTATGTCTCACGGAGGCTGCAGCAGCAGCAGGAGCACAGGCAGCATCAGCGTCGCGGGTGAGGCGGCAGCAGATGCACCGGCGCCCAGGCCTGCAGCGCCTGGCATGATCTGTTCCGCTGTTGCTTTTTGACACAGCTGCACCGCAGACACAGCAGCACACCCAGACCTGCAGCAAGCAGTGAAGTGCAGGACACAGCCAGGCACCAGACCTGCAGCAAGCAGTGAAGTGCAGGACACAGCCAGGCACCAGACCTGCAGCAAGCAGTGAAGTGCAGGACACAGCCAGGGCACCAGACCTGCGCTGACTGGCCGGCAGCTGGCAGCCACAGCCACTGTGCGTGTGCAGCGCCTCACGCGCCCACAGCCACCGATCGTCCCCGTGCACTGCACACGCATCAGCCGGCAAGCTCACCTGCAGCCAATGCAGCGGCTGCCGATCGCGCCACTGCCGCACGCGCTGCAGCGTCTCCGCCAGCTGATCCGTCTGCTCCTTGTCGCCTGCCTCGCCACCCTCAACGGTGAACAGCTGCAGGCAACGCTCCACTGCCGTCATGCCAGCTGAAATTGAGTCCTGCTTGGCCAGCAGCCGCCGCTGCACTGCAGGAGCCAGCAGCTCGCGCGCAAGGAACTGCAGCAGCCCACACAGCACCGCCGCGAGTCCATGTAATAAGAGGTGCTGTCCGATGAATCTCGTCGCTAGTTTGTCCAGGGTGAGCTGCAGCAGGCATCTCGCACACATGACTGACAGCACAGAGTACTCAGGTAGCAGCGGGGCGGGTGAATACGACGCTCATTGCTGGCGCTGCACACAGAGTAACGCACAGATGCAGAGGGCCGCACACCACATGTGCATTCACCCTTGCACATGCAGGTGACAGCTCAGCAACGATGCTTTGTAGGTGGTAGCTGCTGGGCTGAACAGAGAGCAGCCCAGATCTGCACGAGGCTTGCCTCGGGTCCATGGCGGACTCGCGCCCCATGCAGGCTTGCTGTGGAAGTAGCCTTGGCCAGCCCTGCCACAGCAACCCCAACCCAATCAACACCCCACAGCCTGTCGTGGACGACTGCCGTTGCGCTCCTCGCACCTGCAAAGCCCTGAGCAGCGCCTGGCAGTCAGACAGCGCCAGGTGAGCACACATGCTGCTGGCGAGGCCGCGCGCCTGCTGCTGCAGCAGCTCCGCCTCTGCCAGCCCATCTTCAGCAACGCTGCCGGCATCCGCCGCAGGACTGCTGCTGCTGCTGCTGTCGATGCCGCTGTCGGGTGGTGGGGCTGATGCGTCTGCGTGCCGTGGTGCCAGCTCATGCAGCTGCCGCCGCAGGGCCTCCTCCACACACGCGTCCATCACGCGCCGCCGCGCCACGTCTGCAAAGTTGAACGCAGCCTGCATTGCTGCGTCTGCTGCGTCTGCTGCCGCTGCTGCTGCAGGAGGCTTGCCGGGCTGGACGGCAGCAACGCCGCCGGCGCTGATGCTGCTGCTGCTGCAGGCGCTGCTGTTGGTGCCGCTGAGCTGGCGGGTTGCAAAGTGCACCGCATGCACCCTGCACGAACAGGCAGCGCCAGCGAAGCGTGTGGTGGTGCGTGCTGAGAGAGACGCCAGCGCAGGGCCCTGGATTTGGACCCGGTTTGTGTGTGTAGGACATTGACAGCATCCTATTGCGACCAAGGTGATCTGAAGCCTGCCTGTGACAGATCTGACGCGTGCCTGTCTTGCTCACAGCCATGTCCGCCTCCAGCAGAGCAGAGCAATGGGCGGTGCCAGCGTTGTGTGCACGCGCAGCCTCGCCCGACATGCATGCTCTGTACTGACAGGAGATTGGCACAAGGGGGTTGCCGCTGAGGGAGCGGGCTGGCCACGGCAAGCCAGACCCGTAACAGTGGTTAGTGAATGGGGCACAAAAAAAACGGACCATGGTTGCATTGCTGCGCTAGCGCTCTGGCTAAGCCACTGGCACAGTGGACGTGCTGTGCAGAGCCCAGCACGTCAAGCTGAGAGCGCCTCGAGCGCCTGTGCAAACGCCGTGTGTCCAGCGGAGGCAGCCGGCCCCTCCAAACAGGCTCCAAATAGGCTCCAAATAGGCTCCAAATAGGCTCAAACCCAACAGGCTCAAACCCAACAGACACACCGCAACTCACTTGGCGTCAGGGTCCATGTACAGTGCGTCCAGCTCAGCGGCAGGCAGGGTGTCACCCAGCCAGCTGCCAACACCCGCTGCAGCATCACCAGAGAAGCCACCCATGTGCTGCTGCGCCTGCTGCTGCTGCTGCTGGCTGCGCTGCCTCATGCCCGCGTAGCGCCGCAGCCCGATGTGCCACCAGACGTGCCACATGGTCAAATGCGCCTGGTCATGGCGGAACATGTCCAGCACGGGGCGGGACAGCAGCTGGCCCGCCAGCGCCTTGCCCACGGCGGCGGGGAAGCTGGAGGGGCACAGGAAGGCGGTCTCGGGCCGCGGCAGCAGCTGCGTGTGCAGCGGCGACAGCGCCAGCAGCAGCTGCTTTGCTAGCAGCGGCACGGATTGATGCTGAAGCTGTGGAGTTGAACACAGCAGCAGACAGCCGAGAATTCGGTCAACAAAAGGGCCCTCTTCGGGATAGACGCAGTAGGGAGGTGCAACGTCTTGATGCTGCATTACTCGGACGACAAAGACACTGCAACGCTTTGCAAAAACCAGATGTGCATGCAACACGCAACTTCTTCCATTGCATGTGCTGCATGCACCTGCTTGGTTGAGCGCACACATCTGCAAGCGCACCTGCATATAGCCGTCGTTGATGGTCCGTGCATACTGCATCACCCGCTCAGCCCGCTTTGCATTCTTCTGAAGGCTCATGGCTGATGGGTTCGCGAGCTGCTGCTCAACAGCATCTGCAGCGGGGCTGCTCCACAGGCAGACCAGCAGGCTGCACCGTATCTTGGCCCACACACTGCGGCACCACACAGGCAGACCAGCAGGCTGCACCGTATCTTGGCCCACACACTGCGGCACCAGCACGTGGTGGTTGGAAAAACCAGCGCCATGCGTGTCAGGGTGGTGAGTGAGTGATTGGCTCCCCAGGCAGCTTTATACAGCATCTGAAAGGTTCGAGGGTAGAGAGGACGTGTGTTGACGGGGGCTCAGACGACCAACGGGATCCCCATCGCTTGTGTGTTTGTGAGAGAACAAGGGTGTGTAGAAACACACAGGAAATGTGGCGTCGCTGCTATGGTCTCATTGATTGTTGGCATTGTGAGGACGAAGAAGCACAACAATTGTGATTGCAGGTTGCAGATTGCAGGTTGCAGGTTGCAGGTTGCAGGCTTGCCCAGCAGCTGCCACAGCAGCCGCCGCCACATGAAGGGGTCGGAGTAGGGCACAGCAGAGCATGCGCCGCCACCGCTGCACACGGCGCTTCCGCTGCCGCAGCCGCAGCCGAGCCGGCTTGCGCCGCTGCCACCTTCGCTGGCGCGCTCATCTGCTGGCTGCTGCTGCTGCTGCTGCTGCTGCTGCTGCTGCTGCTGCTGCTGCTGCTGCTGCTCCAGATCCTGCTGACACAGCGGGCAGTTGGCGCAGACGTCGTAGCTGCCGCGCGCCCACTCCCTGCTGCCGCTGCTGCTGTTGCTGCTGCTGCTGCCCTTGTGGCTAGCTGCTGGTCCGGAGGTAGGTCGGGGCTTGTGGCCGCGGGCTCCTGGGGTTGCAAGGTTGCGCCGCTCAGAGCCCTCCCACCACGCTTCAGACTGCCTGTACAAGTCCTCCTTCTGCTCGACCCAGCTGCCATACCACGCAAGCAGGGGAGCAAACAGCGTGGAGCACTGTGCAGCAAGCTCCCTGCGGTGCATCACAGAGGCAGCGGAGATGCAACAGAGATCAGCAGCAACAGGCACGTTGCAAGGCGCTGACGACCTGGCCACCCACAGCGCAAGTAGAGCACACTCTGGAAGCGGCGCTTGCCTACTTTGCATGCAGGCCTTTCTTCAAGTTCGGGTTGAAGATGAGCTAGAAACAATTGCACATGCATCAATGCAAACAGTCAGACCATCGCTGTGCGGTCTGGGACTTGCTGCTGTTGTTGCTGGCGCCCTCGAGCAACAACAGGTGCGCACCTCAGTGCATGCTCTGCCTTGTCACCCCCCTCCGGAAGGGCCCAGCTGGAGCCAGCCCCGGCAGCGGCAACGCCACCAGCAGCTGCATGTGGCAGCGATGGCGGCGCAGCGCCTGCATCGTCCGCGCTGGCTGTGCCATTGCGTGGCGACACGGTGGCACGAGGGCTGGCATCGCTGCAGCTGGAGCTGCTGCTTCCCCACGTACCGCCCATGCAATGGCTGCTGCCGCTGCTGCTGCTGCTGCCTGTCGTTTCGCCATCAGCCAAGAGCTCTCGCTGCGGCCGCTCGCGGTCCTTTCGGAGCCTGCATCCCGCTCGTTCGTTGTCGCTCAGCAGCGCCTGCAGCTGCCTGACCTCCTCGTCTATGGCTCCGACCTTGCGCCGCACCCGCTTGGGCCGCCTCGCGGCCCGTGGCCGCCTCCTTCTCCCGCTGCATGATGTCCAGCTCGTCCTCCTCGTCCCACATGTCCAGAGTCTCGGGCGTCTCGTGTGGTGCCAGCACGCCTGCGAGCTGTGCCTGTTCGATGTCGGTGCGTGTGAACGTCAGCGCGCCGTTGGCAAGCACCTTGCCATAATCGGCGCCCTCCATGCGCAGGGCCATGGCTGAACGCCGCGACTTGCGCTGCTGCAGCAGCTCCGCCCGGCGTGCCCACTTGCGCTTATCAAAGCCCAGCCGGGCGAGCGCGGCCTCGCGTATGCGTTCGACCATCTGCTCCAGCACGAGCGGCACTGCGCACGCTTGCAGTGCGGCGTGCATGTCCACGCCTTCGAGGCTCAGCGCCTTGAAGCGCTCAACGTAGGTCTCTGCCGTGAGCTTGTCGACGGCCTTGACGTCGCTCACAAAGCGCAGCTGCCTCTGCAGCTGCTGGTGCATGTCATCCCGCTGCAGGTTGGCCACCACACACTCGTCCGCCTCCTGCAGCGCCTGCTGCCACGCGCAGCTGCCGAGCAACACCTGCCACGCTTGCTGCGGCACGGCTGGTTGCGTTGCATGGTGGCCTGAGCTGCCTACTTGACCTTGAAGGGACAAGATTGCATGCCTTGCTGGCGGGTTGGAATTTTGCCACGGCGGCTGCTGCTGCTGCTGCATGTGGCTTGCCGAGTCGGACGCTGCGCCTGGTGGTGCCCATATGCCTGCCCCACTTGGCTGCTGGAAGCCCCACAAGCCCCCAGCCAGGGGGCCGCCAGCAGAGAAGAAGGCAGCTGGATCAAGTGGCTCCGTCCCGTCTGTGACGCCACTGTTGATGCTGCTGTCGATGCTGCTGCTGCTGCTGCTGCTGCTGCTGCTGCTACCACTCGGTTGTGTGCTGTTGCTTGCAACCTCGGCAGCACAACACCCCACTGCTGTCGTGCCGTTCGTACTTGCTGCTGTGCTGTTTACGGCTTCCTTCACATCCCTGAAGTGCCAAATGCTCTGCAGTAGGCCAACAACATGCCCCACAAGCACCGTCAGGCACTGCTCTGGATCAGCAGCTTGGGCCGCATCGCTTTGCTGGGGCTGCTCTGTTTCGTGCTGTTGTAGCTCTCCTTGCTGCCCCTGCTGCTGCTGCTTCTGCCCGTCGCCTTCGTGCTGCTGCTGCTGCTGCTGCTGCTGCTGCTGCGCATCCAGCAGGTTTACAATGCAACGCTGCATCGCACCCTGCAGCTGCTGCACTCGGCTGCACAGCACCAGCACCTGCAGCGGCACAGCCTGCAGCCAGGCTGGCGACGTTGCCGCTCCGCCTGGTGGCAGCGCGTCCGCAACAAACTGCAGCAGCAAGCAGCTGGCCAGCATGCTCATCCGGTGCAGCACAGCGCCAGCCACGGATGCCGCACTGGCGGGGGCCTGGCTCTCTAAACAGCTGCCGCAGCCGCCGCTGTTGCTGCTGGATGCTTCAACAGGCCCAGCGGGCGCAGCAGCAACAGCGCTGGCTGCTGCTGCTGCTACACCATTGCATCCGTCTCCTTGTCTTGTATGCTGCTGCTGCTGCTGCTGCTGCTGCTGCTTGTCTACGTGTTCCAGCAGCGTCGTGCAATCCTGCAGCAGGGCAGCAAACATGGCATCACAGCTGCCGTCCTGCAGAGCTGCTCCTGCAGCAGCTCCCGCTTCCTGCCACGGGCCCATAAGCTCCAGCAGCTGCTGCCAGCAGGCAGGGTGCAGGTGGGCCAACACGCTTGGCGGCGAGGCCCCCTCTGCCTCCTGCTGCTGCCCTTGCTGCGGCCGCCGTGGCGGTGCGCTGGCTGCCTCGCTCAGCAGCTGCAGCAGCTGCTGCGCTGGGAGCTGCAGTTGCAGGTCCAAGTGGGGAGACAGCGGGCTCTGCTGTACAGTGCTTGCGGCAAAGTAGCGCCGGCCGGGGTGCTGCTGGGACAGGACGAGGCCAGCCAGCACCTCGCCCACGTACGCGGGCGCGTTGACGGGCAGCTGGCCGTAGCAGTCGGAGTCGTTCATGGCTTCCGCCTCTGTGTGTGCGCAGCCCTCCACCACGAACGCCTGCAGCGCTGCCGCGTGCTCCGGGGTGTCCGGCGGCGGCGGCTGCCTGCAGCGCAGGCGGCAGTTGCAGAAGGCGGCAGCCGCTTCCTGATGAGGTGGTGGAGCTAGCAGCAGCAGGCGGGCGTGGCAGATATGTGTGCTCCAACGGGCTGCGACAGGTACGCAAGCGTGCCACGCGCGGGACGTGAGCAGGGCGGCACACGCTGTGCAGCGCCCTCGCCAGCTGCCGAGTATGTTTGTGCAGTGCAGGTGCGCCATCGACTTCCTTGCAGCGTCTGCAGGGCGCTGCCAAGCCGCACGCATGCGCCCCTGCGCCCTCAGCCCCTTCAGCATACTGCTTCATCTGGTGCGCATCTCAGTGCCACGTCAGCTGCCAGGTACAGCAGGGGCCACATGGCAGCAGGCACAGCACCCGCACTTGCACCCGGCCCCTGACCACGCAGCTCACTCGCAAAGCGGGTCACCCCGGGCACAGCATCCCCACCGCCACCTCAGCCGCCAGGCACGAGGTGCAGCAGCAGGGGCGAGTCCTCGTGTTCAAGCAGCCTGCGCAAGCAATCGCTGGCTGATGCAGCTGCCTGCTGCTTGCTGCCGCTGTCCCTGAGCTGGGAAAGGACATCGTCAGTGCTGCCATCTGAGTTGGAGCTAGGGCAGTCCGAGTCAAGGTCAAGGTCGTCAAGCGCATCCCAGCTGCGCTGCTTAACTGTGACTTTGGCTTTGACTGCTGGCTGCGCTGCCGACGCCGCTTCTTGCCAGAGCCCTGCTGCTCTGCTGCTCATGTGGTGGGGATGCAGCGGCGGTGATGCACGTCATGCGCCCTGCTGCTGCATGCACTACGTCGAGGCAGGTGTGGCTGATGATCTGGCGCAGCTCAGGCAGCTGCTTGAGGCGGGAGAAGCTGAAGGGGCAGTGCAGGAAGCACTCCGTCTCGCGCCACTGCATACGGACGAGCCAAGGTGCCCCAAAAAAAATGATGACTAACGATGAGTGAGAAGAACATGGGGGTGGTGCTGTCGTTCAGCAGAGCATGGCCCGGAGCAGCTGCATGGTCGAGCTGCATGGTCAGTGATGCAAGCCTTGCGACGATGCACTAAGACGGCAACATGTCCGTGTCCTGATGCTGCTCTGCTGCCTTCAAGGCGTAGGAGCACTCGTTTGCACACGTGTGCAGCTGGCATTGCTGGGTGCGGTTGCCCTTGCTGCGCTGCTCTTGGTGGCCCACGCACCATTTCACCCGCCTTGACGTTCATGCGGTTTGACTCTGCAGGACACACGCTGCTGCGCGACATGGTCAGCAGCTGCGGCACAATGCATTCCAGCAGCGCTTTGTGCTCCAGGACACAGCCTGCGCGCGTCAAACCAGCAGCAGGATGCAGCAGCAGCAGCGATAGCAGCAGATACCAAGCAGGGCAGGGTGCTGAGCATGTGCTCCCCCACAAGTCGCTGCCGCTGCTGCTGCTGCTGCTGCCACGCACTGCTTGCAGGACAACCTTTCAGACATGGTGAACACTTGGTACCAGCCACCGCCCTTGCCACATGCCGTGCTGCCTTGAAGCCAGCGACTGAATGTGGCCAAACCGGGTCTACTGTGCTTTACAGTGCCCAGCAAAACAGGGTGTGTCATTAACAACAGCCAGCAGCTGCAGCAGGCTGCAGCAGGCAACAGCACGCTGACTGCTGCAATTAGCTGCCTCTGCACAGGCACAAATGCAGCTGCTGAACTCACCTCTGCGTGGCTTGCTGGTTGTTGCTGCATAGCCAATGCTCTGGGCCCTTCTTATCACTGCGTCCACTGATTCATCATACTCTTCACCAGGCTCATTGTCCAGGCACCTCAGCTGCTTGAACTTGGCAGCAATCCTGGCAACCGGCTGTGACATAGGCTTGCCCATGGCTGCGTTTGCCCAGTTTTAATGCTTCCTGCGGCAGCTTTGCGCAGCTAGGGGGCCAGCTGATGCTACTGCTGCTGGCAGCAGTGCTGCTACTTTGCCGGCTGTTGTGCCTGGCACCGCTGAAAGTTTTAAACGTAGCAAAAGATAGTAGTCAGACAATGAAGCAGTGATTGAGTTGAGGCGAGAGGCCTGCGAAAAGGTAGCATCGTGTCAGCGGCGGGCAGCACCGATTTTTCACCCCACACCCAAGTTCCTCGCGAAAAAAGTATTGAAGGCTGATGCAGATGCCAGCATTGGTGAATCAATCACCACCCAAAGAACCCTAGTTGGTGATGAACCTGTAGTGCAGGTCCTGCACCCTCACAACAAGCCAGCCTGCTGCAGTGCTCCTTGAGCCAATGCCGAGCAGTGCAAAACAAGCTACCAAATCATGCCGGTTACTGCTGCAAGCTTACCAGCACCATCACCGACCACATGTCCAGGGTTGTATCAGTCTATTATTTACAACTCATAACTATTAACTCATAACTATAAACACAACTCATAACTATTAACACTTATAGTGTCGTATATGGTGATTTGAACTCTGAGCATGCCTGCACATTTCACTAGCCTGCATAAGCATTGCCACCTGGCAGCTGCCTCCTCTGGCATCCAGGCTACCAGGCGACAAGATGCCAACTTGGCAGTGCTAGCAGCAGTGCCAGCGCTATGTAGATTATGATGTCATAAATGATATCACCATCCAGTGCACCAGATGTTATCCCAGCAACACACGCCCTCTTGAGCGCCCCAGACAGTTCAGCTGCCCATGCACTTGCACACAGCTGTGGCATCACACCTGGTGGTCTGCGTTACATATACTGTGGAATACTCCGCAGCTGAGTTGGACACAGCTGCTGCCGCAAGCCCGCAGCCAACCAGAACTGACACACGAACTGCACAAAGGAACACACCGCTGTGCACAGTCACTGAGTGACCACCAAACAGCGTCAGCAGCAGCTACAATCTTTGATGATTGCATTGCGGCCAGCTCAACTGCCACCAAGCAATCTGCGGCCCTCGACTTACAGGCCGTACCCTGTCCATGGTTCCAGCCACGTCTGCTTGCCGCTGGACGCATCACGCCTGCTGCTGCTGCCACCGCTGCTGCTGCTATTGTTGCCAGCTTGCGCTGCTGCCTGCACTGTCTGGTTGAACAAGCCCCTGCAACGCAGCGGGAGGTTGAAGAGTCTAAGGCGGGGGTGTCACTCTCTGTCAGAGAGTATGACTACAGGGGAACTCAGTCACCAAACCAAATGCATAAGCTACCCCAGCATCAGCACATTGTCAGCATTTAATGGCCAGGGGATGAGCACAGTGTATACCATTGCATTGTCATACACAGCGACATGTCTGCTGCGCTGCATATGGCCCCCAAGCTGGGGCAACTAGTTGTGCAATTGGCATGGCACGGGCCATGCAAAAAAAAACACAGCAAGCCAGTGTGATGCACCGATCAACATATTGCCCCCTGCCTCCTGTTGTCGTCGACTCCAGCCTTGAATATACCAGAATGATAACCTCATAGCTAGGTCACTGCTCATCAACCGAGCGTTGTGCAAAGTGCAATTAAAAGTGTTGGTTGTACGCACAGTAACACCCATGACATACCCACCTGCACTTCTCCATGTACAGCTCCAGCGGCACCACGCCAGGCGGCAGGTCCTGCAGAGCAGCACCTGCTTGGCTGCTGTTGAAGCACCAGGGCTCTGGCTCAGGTTGCATCACCGGCTGCAGCAGCGTGCCCCAAGGGGCGCCATTGCTTGTGTGACTGCAGCTTGGTGTTGTGCAGGGCTTTGGCCGGCTGGCGCATCGGGAGTAGCGCTGCGGCAGCAGCAGCAAGCGATGATTTCAGCTGGTGCAGTGCAGTGCAGTGCAGTGTGTGAGTACAGCAGGCTGTGCCTAGATGACCACGTTGGAAGCACACACAGCGCAGCAAATACAAACAAACAAACAACGCCGCCGCCGCCGCTTGCAGCTCAGTGCGTTGTCATACAGCACCACACAGCACCTTGCTTTCATAAGTGCTTTAGGTACCATGTCTGATGTGTGATGCACGCGAGTCAAGGACGCTGTGAGCACATGAATGGTGATGAGCGCACAATGCAACACATGTCAACATGTCCAAAGCATGTGGTCGTGTGAGTGCATAGCAAGCGTAACAACTGTGTTGTGCTTTGCATGCATGGCATCACTGGCTTGCACAATGCGCCAATCGCACAGCAGCAGGAGCAACCGCGCCATGCACTGCGCGTTGTTGGCGCCTTTGTCCCACTCACACGCCGCGCGCTCGCCAGCTGCCTGCACACAACCGCATGCGCTGCTGCGTCACGCTCCAAGCAACTCTGGCTGCAGTACCGCACAACGTGGCAGCCGCAGCATACCTGCAGCTGTAGCACAAGCAGGCGGCGCAGCCACAGCGTCAGCAGGGGCAGCAGCACCCGGGTACTGATTCAAACATAGCCAAAAGCACCAACGCCTTGCGCAGACATCACATCAGCAGGAGATGCAGCAGGGGCGAGCAGACCCTGGCCAGAGGCAGGCCTGCGGTGCTGCATGTCGCTGCAATCGCTGCGGCGAACCAGACTTATGCCCCATGGAAGCACACGCCCTCATGCACACAGCATGCAAGGAGGCTGCTGCACGTCCTTGCTCCCAAACCTGTGCATTGGGCAGGTCGTGCCGCCAGGCATCACAGCTGCCGCTCCTGCTCAGCTGCCTTGCACGGCATGCAACCCACACCTCAACTTGAAGCGCCGCACTCGTACCCACAGGCACATAGGCAGCCGCATCAAGCTGGCTGGTGCAGGGTCAGTGCATACACACAGAGATGCTACAGCCCACTCCCAATTCAGGATGTATGACAGGCGCCACATGGACAAGCGCGTCGCCGCATTTTGGGCTTGCTTGCTTGTACCTGTGCGCCATGCAGAGCATCCTCGCAGCTGTCGCATTGGTCGGCCCAATCCAGCTGTTCATCGTGCCAGTCCAGCCACACGTCAGGCTGCAGCAGCGCATCAATGGGCACTGGCGGCTGCAGTGCTGCCTCTTCAACGTCGGTGGAAGGCTGCCAGCAGCAGCAGCAGCAGCAACAGCAGCAGCAGCAACAAAAAGAACAGCGTACTGTCAGCGGCGGCAGCATAGCACAGGCAATTGCGATGCATGCTACACAGGCAGTGCAGCGTGAACATCACTAGCAGTACCCGAGGGCGCAGTTACAAACGCACATGCAGCATTCGGCTGCAATGCCCAGAGTGGTCCCCAGGCGGCCTTTGCGGCAGAACCCCACCTGTCTTACGCGCATCGGGCACAGCTCCCAGTCCGTTTCCACAACCATGCCCTTGGCACACAGCGCGCTGGACGCACGGCTGTCGCTGCCTCGCTCCGCTTCTGCATCAGCCCTCTCGCTGCGCCACAGATGCTTGACCACGGCCGTGGCGCCCGCATCTGTGCTGAACACCGGACGCACCTGCAGCTGTCGGATGCCGGCAG
The DNA here is from genome assembly GCA_014080715.1 of Scenedesmus sp. NREL 46B-D3. Taxonomy (NCBI): domain Eukaryota; kingdom Viridiplantae; phylum Chlorophyta; class Chlorophyceae; order Sphaeropleales; family Scenedesmaceae; genus Scenedesmus; species Scenedesmus sp. NREL 46B-D3. The sequence goes on along the minus strand of JACERP010001198.1, from coordinate 4,378 downwards.
GCTGCAGCAGGTGGTGGCGCGCCCGCCCCGCCATCGCTGGCAGCAGCGCGCGCAGGTCCTCCCAGCCGAGGTGGCGCTCGAGGTCGTCGAGTGTGTCGCTGAGCGTGCGCAGCAGCAGCTGGCACTCTGCGTTGAGCAGCGGCTCGCCGGTGTCTGGATCGAACTGCTCTGCGGCGAAGTACTTGCGGGAGGCTTTCTGCAGTATGTCTCTGCGGCAGTTGCGGACGTGCTCTTCTGCGGCTGCAAGCGCGGCTTCTGATGCCAGTGCCGTGTCCCGCGCAAGGCCCAGGCCGTCCATGCTGCTGCTGCCATTGCTGCCGCCGCTGCTGCTGCTGCTGATGGCTGTGCCAGCCATGCCGCTGAGCTGGCGCGCTGCAAAGTGGACTGCATACACCCTGCAGAGCATAGCACCGTCGCACAGCGCATGTGGCAACTTAAGAGCAAGCTGCTTGCATCAAACATGAGCAGATTCTTACATTTCTAGTTGGGTTCTTGGTATCAAGGCAAGAACAAACACATGCGCAGGTGCATCAAGCCACGCAAAGCAATGCAACAAGCATGCCCTAGGCATCAGGAAGGCAAGATCACAAGTGTGCTCTGTCAACAGCCCAGCTCACTTTGCATCAGGGTTCAGGTAGAGTTCGTCCAGCTCAGCAGCTGGCAGCTGACAGCCCATGCAGCTGCTGGGAGCTGCTGCTGCATGCAGAAGCTGCGCCAGCTGCTCGCCGCGCTGCCTCATGCTCGCGTAGCGCCGCAGCCCGATGTGCCACCAGACGTGCCACATGGTCAGGTGCGCCTGGTCGTGGCGGAACATGTCCAGCACGGGGCGGGACAGCAGCTGGCCCGCCAGCGCCTTGCCCACGGCGGCGGGGAAGCTGGAGGGGCACAGGAAGGCGGTCTCGGGCCGCGGCAGCAGCTGCGCGTGCAGCGGCGACAGCGCCAGCAGCAGCTGCTGTGCAACTAGCATTGCTGCTTGTTGCTGAACCTTGCCCTGACAGCAGCAGCAGCAGCAGTAGCAGCAAAAGCAGCAGCAGCAGCAAAGGCATGCCGTTAGCCAGATAGACATGACAACAGCATCAATCATTAGCACGCCTAGAAACGACACCACGCGCCCACGCAGTACCCGCAGCCTCCCATCTGCTCGTGCAAGCCAACAGAGTCCAGATGCCCAGCGCAAACTCATACCATGACTGCAGTTGTTCTGTTGTGATGCATAATCGTAACAGCCATACCATACGATACGGACTGCGTCTCAACATTGAGCTATTCCTATTCCTGATAGTCGCTGACAGGTGACTATGGAAGCTGTTGCAAGCGCTGCTTGCGCAGCTGTCATAGGGAGCCCCTTGCACACAGCTGCAGACTCCAGTCCACCCTGGTTACCTAAGTAGTTGTTGACTCGATCAATGACACGCTGTTGTAGCAAGAGGGGACACCTGCAGGGGAGCTACTCTCAACCCACCTGCGGTCACTGCATGTTACTCAACATCATTGTCTGACACAGCTGTCGCACTCACCGACATGAAGCTGGCATTCAGCGCTCGAGCATACAGCTGCAACCGCACGCCCCTCTCCGCGTTCTTCTTGCAGCTCAATGGGCAGATGCGCGACATCTGCTGCTCAACGGCGTCGCCAGCAGGGCTGCTCCACAGGCTGTTGAGCAGGCTGCTGCGCACGCAGTGCCACAGGCTGGGCGGCGGCAACCACCCACAGAGCAGTGTCGGTTTGAGCGATTCACAGAGCAGTGTTCGCTTGAGCAGCGTGGGATACTTGGATGTCACGCCATGCATGCCTACTCAGCTGCTCACACCGCTGGTACGTTATTCTGGTCAAAAGCAAGAATCGATGATGCTGCCATTTCAGCGCTGACACTAGACAATTCTTGACAATGACGACTGATGCAGGACTGCAGCTGCAAGCATGGCCAGCTGCCACTGACACTGCAACTAGCTGGACTCACAGTGGATCAGGGCAGTGTGGGCAGGCCGCTGTGTACTGCGCGTAGAAGGCCTGCGCCTCGGGCGACAGCTTGCCCAGCAGCTGCCACAGCAGCCGCCGCCACATGAAGGGGTCGGAGTAGGGCACAGCCTCGTGCTGGCTGGATGATGGTGCAAGCGGGGTGCTGGGCGAGCAGCTGACATCACCAGTGCTGCTCTGCTGCTGCTGCTGTTGCTGCTGCTGCTCCCTTGCCTTAGCCTGCTGCTCCTGCCGGCAGAGGGGGCAGCTAGAGCAGAAGTCATAACCCCCATGGTGCCACTCTTCGCTGCTGCTGCTGCTGCCATTGCTGCTGGCACGGCTGGCCTTCTGGCCTGCTGCTGCTGCTGCCTGTGATGATGGTGCAGGCCTTTGTCCCCTGCAGCCCGCTGCTGCCAGCTTGCGGCGTGGCTCACTGTTCCACCAGTCGTGGGACTGCTGGGCGAGCTTGTCCCGCTGCTCTGACCAGCGGCCGTGCCAGGCTACCAGCGGGGCAAACTGTGCAGAGCAGCGCAGGGACAGCCGCCTGCAGGGGTGCATTCAGGTGCAGCGGTGACGCAGGGCGGCATGGTGAACAAACGGGGCTGCCTGTGATGCATGCTGGAAGCGCAGCAGCGCACAGGCGCTGTGTTGGTGCTGGAGCACGGGTGCATCCTCAGCATGTGGGTGCAGGGGCGTTGACAACAGCGCCGTCGCCAACCAGCATGAGCTCTTTGAGCTGCAGGGCCGACTGCTTTGTATGCCAGTCGCGCATACAATGCGTGAATGCTGCACCACAGACCGCTGCCTGAGTGCAGACACTGGTCTTTGCACAGCAACACCAGCTGTCACACCATCGCAGGCCTGTCTCTGCACCTGCTGCTGTTTGTATGCATGCTTGCGCTGCCGCACCCGTCGCTCGACACCCACACACAGCAGACACCACCCTCTGTTCCTCTGCTGTGAAGACAGCAAGCGGCCACCACAACACAGCAGCCACCCCAGACGGCTCCCACCTGAGCGCCGACAGTCCTGCATGAACCGCAGGCTCAACACACCAGACCTCCGCACCATCTGCTGCACCACCATCAGCATCGCCGCCAGCGCTGGCTGCAGACACGAACGCAGCTCTGAACTCATCCGCAGAAGCTGACTCAGCAGCTGCCGCGGCTCCTGGGAGAGCTGGGAGCCGCTGCTGATCCTGCTGCGCCAGCTCGTCCAACTCCATCTCGTCGTCGCTGCCCAGCGGCAGCAGGTTCGACGCCCCTGTGCTCAACCCAAGCAGCGCCGCCACCAGCTCCATCTTCTTAGCGCCCAATGCTGCTGTCCTGAGCGAAGCAGCTTCCTGCGCTGTTTGCGGAGCCGCGCTGCCGCCAGCCGCCTCTTGTCATCTGCCTGCGCTTGCTGTTCCTGTTTGACCCAGGCCGCTGTGTCAAACCCCAGCTCCTCAAAAGCGTGGAGCCGCAGCCTGCTAGCTGCTTCTGCTGCTGCGGTGTGCAGCAGCACAACATGCTCTACAGCATTGAGCAGCTCGTCATCCACGCCGAGCTCTTCCAGCTGTTCTGTGTATGCTTTCGCCACCTGCTGCTGCTCCCGCGAGGCCTTGCACATGCCGCCGCGCTGGCGAATCTTGAGCATGTTGTCAGCAATGCTTTGAGCTAACTCAGAGGTGCATCCTTGTAGGTCTCATACACATCATCATGCACAATGCGCAGCACGTCTTGCCATGCGCAGCCACCCAGCAGCACTGCCCAGGCCTGCTGCTGCAGCTGCGCTTGAAGCTGCTGCTGCCCGCTGCTGCGCATGTGCTGCTGCTGCTGCTGCTGCTGCTGGGCTCCTGCTGCCCCTGCCCCTGCCCCTGCCCCTGCCGCTGCCCCTGCCCCTGCTGCTGCTGCCGCGTCCAGTGGTGCCCATATGCCTGCCCCTGCTGGCTCCCTGAAGCCCCACAAGCCACCAGCCAGGGCGCCGCCAGCAGAGAAGAAGGACGCGGGCGACAGCGGCTGCACCCGCCGCTGCTGCCGCTGTCGCAGCCACTGGCTGCTGCTGCTGATACGTTTGGTGTGGCTGCTGCTGTGCTGTCAAAAGCCTCACGTGCTTGAGTAAACTGCCGTATGCTCTGCACCATAGCCACCACATGCTGCAGTAGCATCTGCTGCAGCAGCTGCTGTTGGTGAGCGCCTGCCCCAAAGTCTCCGTGCTGCTGCTCCTGCAAGTCCTGCTCCTGGTGCAACAGTGCGTCTGCACTTTGGACCAAGCGCTGCAAGGCAGCCCTCAGCTGCTGCAGCTGCCCGCACAGCAGCAGCACCTGCAGCGGCACTGCCTGCTGCCAGGCTGGCGAAGCTGCACCCCCACACGACTCCCACGCCTGCTTTATGAATGTTACCACCAGGCATTTGGCTGCTGTCATGAGGTTGTGTGCAAAAGT
>JACERP010001197.1:0-25638 GCA_014080715.1 Scenedesmus sp. NREL 46B-D3 | reverse complement strand
GCAGAGTCGACAACTCACGCGTCACGAGGGCCGCTGTAGTCAGACACCAGCTCGCCATCAACAAACCACTTGAGGGTGGGGTAGCCCTGCACGCCAAACTTCTGGCCCAGGTCGGACTCAACAGTGGCGTCAACCTGCGGTGATCAAGGTGTTTGCGGGGACAGGAGCACCAGCAGTGCGGTCATGCAGAGGCTGGTAAACAGGAACAGCAGAAGAGCCATGGCGGTTGATCCCTGGCTCCTGGATGATGTGCAAAGAACAGCAGCTGTTGGCTGTATCAATAGTACAGCAGGCCCGATACAGGAAAGAACATGTGTGATGACAGCATGGCAGAAAGGTGATGCTTGCAGCAGCAGCAGCAACCAGTGGGCAGCAGCAGAGGAACTTGTCTACATCACTGCCGTCATGCTGCATGGTTATTGATCACTTCTACTGAGATAATATGAGCACTTGGTATGCTGTGAATCGTGGTTGATGCTGAGGAGCACGAGCATGCAGCTGCAAGTCGTGACTGCAGTGCTGCAAAGACAGTATATCAGAGCAGTATCCAACGGCATGAATGGAGCTCATGCGAAACCTGAGCTTATTTGTGCTGCACAACAGACTATAAAAGCATCCCTTTCCAACAGGGCATGATCTGTTTCATGTAGCCAGACGGTCCGGCACGCCAAGTGGGTTGAGCCAACAACCTCCGCCCGACGCCTCTTATTATGCATGGCTCACCATGCCGATAACAATCTTATCATCGTGCTTCTTCAGGTCAGTTGCTGCCTTGGCGTACTCAGGCTTCAATTTCTGCAGGAGAAGTAAAACAACTGCAAGTGAGCAGGGGCAGTGATCTGGCGTCTACAGAGTCATTTGCTGCGTTCTCTCACCCCACCTGGCAATGACCGCACCAAGGAGCGTAGAACTCGACCTGCAGCATGAACACACGAGGCAGGCCCGTAAGAGAACTCTGCTGCTGCACTGCCAGTGGTCCCAAAGCTAGCGCCGTGGTGCGAGGCAGACGCACTCATCGATATAAGCAACAAAGAACAACTTGATAGCTGTTTCAAGTGCCTGGCTTGCGTACCAGTGCGAAGGGTGCCTTCTTTACTGTGTCGTCCCAGTTCTTAGTTGTGATCACCACCACATCCTTCTCATCATCGCTTCCTCCTTTGCTGTCTTCTGAGGCACTGTCGTCCTCATATTCGTCCTCCTTCTCTGCGTCCTCTCCCCGGATGAACGGGGCAGAGAGGAGCAGCAGCCCGAACAGCGGCGGTGATCAAGAGTTTGTTCATTTTGATGCTGAGCCTTATGAGATGGAAGACTAACTGGGGCGATCCTGGCGCTGTTTAAAGCTAGGTACGCCTAACCAACTTTAGCCCCCCGATGGGTTTAGGCACATGGGACACCTAGGCACATGGCTCCCCCCCATACTTGGCACGCCAGGCCAGTATGCAGCTTATGTAGCACGCAGTCCAGTGAGAAACACAAGAGGCAAGCTGCGCGGTATCAAGTCAATCGGTCAATGCACAAGTAGCACTGCTGCAGCTTGGTGGCTTATGAACAACTTCAAGGCGTCTATAGCTCTTGGAAAAATTACGAACAGTAACTTGCGCTACATTTATAACACTGAACGACACCTGATCTGGCCATCCCGTCTATGAATGCTGAGCAGCAGCACCGTGCTGCTGCTGTGAGAGGATACGGCACTAGCATGCAGTACACTGGCAGCTCACCCGACCCCCCGCATGAAAGCGAATGACTGCTGCTGCTCATGCATGCAACGCGGACCACCCACTGTATGCTGCTGTGACAACCTTTTGCAGCATTTGTCTACGGCTCCGTGCCGGCAAGGAGCTTTTGCGCTGGCTGCATAGTGTGCTGGCACTATATTCGCCGTGCAAACTTCCAGAATTGCAGCAGGTGAGGCGCAAGCCAGCCCAAAAAGTCACACAGGCGCAGCAGCAGTAGGAACACTGCCCGCCATGTAGGTTGATGCCAGGACACTTTCACAATTGTGTGGACACTGAAATCAGTCACCTGTCGTCAAAAGAAGCAGCACTTTGTTGTGACTGATTTCAATGTAGACCAACACTTGCTTACCTCCACTTAAAGTCACTTCATTGATGTATGTCGAAACTTCAGCAACTGCATGCAGTATGCACTTATGCCATGTATGACACCGCACTGCATGCAACGGTACCAGCCACACCGCACTGCATGCAAGGTACCAGCCACGCGCATGGGCTGGCAATACAGGTCACCTTGTCGGTGTACTTGCATGCAGCCAACCAGCAGGTCACTGAACATGCACAGCATCGCAGAAGCAACGACACAGCAATTGCCTCCTATCATAGGATTGAATCTCGCATTTCAAGGCTGCGTCCAAATCTTGTAGCGCTGAAAGCGGTATGGGTGGCAGCTGCAATACACTAATTGATGCGGCTGCACTGCTTTCCGACGTGACTAGATGCTTCTGCCTAGCAGTCAGCTTCTGCCATATGACACCTCCTGCATGAATCAGCTCCTTCATGGCGTGATGATTTTAGGTACACTGCTCCTAGTCCAGCCTTGCTTGAGGTACGCAGCTGTGCATTCACCAGGAGCCCAGGAGCTCTATAGTTCCGTTCTTTAGCACTGCATCAAGTGGAGCTTCAGGTTTTTCAATTTTGGTTGTATCAGCAGTGGCATGATTTACCCACTGATCCCAGAGTTGCTGGTTCTGATACTGTCATGCATTCTACGTACGAGAGCTGGTTTGCATGCACATCACTTGATGAGCTGGACATGTCAAAGCCATCTGGCTGGTGTCCAGACTATGTGCACAACACTGCTGGCCTCAACAAAGTACACCTGTCGTCACTGATGCGTTTTCGTCTGGGTGCACATGACTTGCGCGTGGCTACTGGTCGGTGGGAGAGGGCTGGCAACTCCTTGTTACCTAGACATCAGCGGCTTTGCACCCGATGCGCTGCTGGCCAGGTTGAGGATGAGTTCCACGTGGTATTTGAGTGTGATGCTTACGAGCTTGTCCGGGAGCGTTTTTGGTGTCTGTTTGATGAGTTTGGTGGTTGGCAGAACCCAAGTGCGTTAGCAAACCCAAGCGGGCGATGTCTGGCAGACTTTATGCGGCAAAGACAAAGTAAGGTTGCTGCTTTCATACACAGTTGCTTACTGGTACGTAGCGATCCAGAGTTGGCACATTTGTTGCTTCCCAGTGATGGCATTACTAGTAGTGCTTCTGAAGTTACTGATTCTCTGAGTTCTGAGCTCTCTGAGCTTGTTGAGGTTGCGGTTTCTTCCGGTTGATGGTCTTCTTTTGAGTTTTGTGGACCCCATGAGCCTTGTTTGGCTCCTTTGCGGGTGGGCCAGTGGCCCTACTTTGGTAATTCGGGGGTAATTCGGTTTTTGCTTGGCAGCTGGATGCAGAAGGAAGGCATTACACAGTTCCTGGGCTCCATGGGGTCATCATTGCCTTGCCCATTCCAGCCATAGCATCATCATCATCATCATCATATTACCCATTCAAGCCATAGCATCAAGGTGAGCGGCATTGCGCCCCACAGCTGCAGAAGGAAGAGGGAGCACTCTTTGGGTGTTGTCCATATGACCTGTATGAAGGCACAGCGCTGCATGCATGCAGAGGAGTGCCCCACATCCTACCACACTCCAGCATGCAAGCTCTGCTCACCTGTGACTCATCCCTGAGCTGCCCAGCGCATCATCATCATCATCATCATATTACCCATTCAAGCCATAGCAACAGCGCCATCGGCCCCGCGCCCCACTGGGGCGGAAAGAGGAGGGAGCACTGCTCCAGAATGTTTGCATGCATTGCGCACATCCCAAGACTTGACAAGAAAAGCAGCAATACACGGTGACACCAGCTGCCCAGCGCATACGATGCCCCAGCTGCCCCAGGAGCTCAGCCACCAGCGGATGGGAGCCCCTGTCAGCTGGGCACTGCCTTTGCACAGAGGTACTGCACCTGCATTGGTGCTGCATTGCTGCACATTACTGCAATATGGTGCATGTGTTTGGGAGGGGGGGGGGGGTTCTGCTGCACATCTATAGCTGAGTTGCCTCAATGTGTAGCATCTATTTGTTGCCAGCACGAGCTGATGTCATTTTTCTGATGTGTCTCCGGGCTTACCTGTCACAGCGGTTGTTGGTGTCACGGTGACACTGTCACCCACTGAAACAACAGCATTTCTGCCATGCTGAGCATGTCGTGCACCGCGTACGACTCGTTGCAACGAAGAGTAGTAGCTTGCCGATGCGTGTATGCTGTCTGATGCGAAAGTAAACGCTGAAGCTGGCCTAGGCAACGAGCCTTTCAAGGAGAGGAAGACTGGGTTACCTGCAGTGACTCACTGCTAAGTGTACCGTAGTGACTTGAGCTGAAGCTAGGGTCGGAAAATCTGCACAGCAATATATGTCTTTGAACTTATCAGATTAAAAGTTGCTGAATCACGTGTGTGCCATCATCCTCACCGCGGATTTTACAAACCTTCCAGGAACGACTGCTGTTCCCTCGCGTTATGCGATACACAGCCACCATGCCTGCCATGCTCGATCAACGTAACGCGTAGCAACAAATAAACACCCGGTAAAATGCGCTGCTGCCAGATCATCCTGACAGCGGTGCTGCTCAGCCTGGCTGACTGGGCGGCACACTCCACAGGTACAGCCTTTGAAGCGGCCTGGTCAAGCCAGCTCAGCCTGCAAACACAAGCCACTAGCTGCTGGTGTGACAGGGACAGCTGTGCCGCTGGGCAGGCACGTTATGCAGCTTGAACATTTATGAACCAGCCGTGCTGGCTCACCCCGGGGTGCAGGGCCCTGCATGAGGCTGGCCAGCAAGGAGTGTGGTGGTGCCAGACTTCTTGATGTTGCATGGAAAGACTGCCACAGCTCTTGGGGTACGACATGACTTTCGTCATGTGCCTAGCACTGTTGTCGACTGTGTCATGTGCGCTTGCTGCTGCTGCTGCTGCTGCTGCCGCTGCCTGCTGCTGCCGCTGCCTGCTACTGCCGCTGCCATTGCCTGTAGGCCAGGGCCTGCTGCCGTTGCAGTCCTCCACAGTCGGGGCCAGCAGCACAATCAACCAGCTGCAGCAGCTGTACAATGGCAGCCAGGCCTTCAAGCGAGCTCATCGGCAGCACCCCAAAACAGCATGCAGCAAGGCCAACCGTGCCAGCCTTTGTGCCGCAGCAGCAACAGAAAACATCGACGTGTATGCGGTGCTCGTGCTCGCTACGTCACCCCAGGCGTACAGCAGCGTCAACAACAGCGGCGTGCGACTGGTGGCAGCCGCACAGGACCAAGAGCCCTGCCAAACCTGTGCAGCGTTTGTGGTTGCGGCAGCAGCAGAGACTGCCATGGGGTCCGCGCTCAAGTCCACGTGCAGCAGTGCAGCATCAGCGTGCAAGCGCTGTACTTCTGCCCCCCAGGGCGACCCACCAGGAGCTGCACCGCAGGCTGGACCCTAGCTGATGCCCTGGGGCAGCTGGAGGAGCGCGGGCAGAGCATACCAACCGCAGCTTGCTTGCCCTACCGTCCTGACTACAGACGGGAGCTGACGGTGGGGGAGCTGTGCTCTGGCGGCTGCAGCAGCCCGAGTCAGCACGCCAGCAAAGGCCGGTTCACATCAACCCAGATCAACAGCATGTGGGAGGCACAGCGCCACATCAGGCAGTACGGCGCTGTTGTTGCGCGCTTCGAGGTGGGCTGCTGACACATCAGGGCCGGAGCAGACACTGTTGCGCTCACAGCAAAAGCTGCAGCTCCATGCGTCGCATAGCAAGGGCGTTGCATCATGCGCTGTGCTAATGAAATGCTGTTACACAAGCGGCATGGCAGGCGCTGCTGGGGAAACAGCGCTGTCTGGACCAGTGCAGCAACGCCTACTGCATGCCAGCCAAAGCAATCACAGCGTTACACAATCTTGTTGCATGCGTTGGTGCTTCCATTTGCAAACAAACATGCACTGCAACTTTGCTGAAAGCCTTCAAGGAAGTACAGCCATGCGATCTCCTGCTCTGCATACTCAGCGCTGCATGTGGGGCTTGCAGGTGATGTCAGACTTCATGGCCTTCTTTGCGGAGAAGCGCAACGCACAAGCAGTGTACCGCCCGAGCGCCGGCGCTCAACCAGTGTTGCCGCATGCCATCGCCTTGATCGGCTACAACAATCAACAACAGTACTGGCTGGCAAAGAACAGCCACGGTGACACTTTCGGGGACGGTGGGCTCTTCAAGGTGGGTGCCTGTGCACGTGTGTGGTAGCTGACTTGGCTGTAGGTGCGGTCCTGCTGTTAGTGGCTGTGACAGCATGCCCGCCAGAGCAGCTACCAGCGGGTAGTGGCAGTACTTCAGACAACACAGCCACCGCTTTCTTCAACATATGCGAAGAATGCGCTTTGAGGAACCTGCAGCAGGTACTTATACAAAGCAGCATCAGCATGTCTGCAGGTGTCAGGCTTGGCAGCATGTCAAAGCATGCCTGTCTGCTGCATGCCAGGCAGGAGGGTTCTGCGCGCACTGCGGCTGCGTTGCTTGCAGTCAAGGCCACACAGCCGTACCAACCCATGATCAGTGATGGGTGAGGATATGCACACTACGCCCTTGGCGATGCACTGCAATGCACCACTCCCCTACACAGCCTGTAACAACGGCTTGCTGCTTGCGCTCAGGTGGCCTACGGGGTGAGCTCTGTGCTCACACCACTCAGTGGTGAAGCGTACGGCGTGATGTGGACACCCTACAGCACCCCAGCTGCCTTGCAGCTGCCGGTGACACCAGCGCCCAGGCCAGGCTGCTACCTGTACAAGGTGGGCACTGCAGGCACTGAGAGGAACAAGTTGTGCCGACATGGTTTGCTGCTGTATGTATCAATCGTGTGTCAAGGCAGAAGTGTCTTTGATCTTCAGGCCCCACAGCATCAACTTATGCACCCTGGGGCGCCAGCCATATGTATAAGTTGTAATTGCAAGTAAATTGCTAGCACGGCAGCGCTGCCACAGTCTCTTTCCGCGTGTGAAATCACGGCGTCGGGCCAACACATGTCACATGCGTTGAGTGTTGCAACCCTTTCCCAGCAAGCATGGCGCAACACCTTCCCACCCTCAAGCATAGGTTGTCCATACAGGGCTGGTCACTGATGACAGGCACGGCTGGGCAAGGAACTGCCCAGCGTTGCCTGGCTGGCTGACATAGCATTCAACACCCTTATACCACGAGCTACATTTGCTGCTGCTGCCGCTGCTGCTTTTTTTATATGCTGCTAGTGCGCACATCTGCGGTGCGTGCTAGTCCAGTGCTGAGACCCTAGGCACACCCACCTCTCCAGCCTTAAGTGTGTCAGCCTTCTCCCCAGCATTTCATTCACACACAATCGCTGCTGCTGCTGCTGCAGGCTCGGCCTGGTGACTACCTGTCCAAGGTTGCCTGGCTGGCTGGCATACCCCTGGACAGGTTCATGCTGGACAACACTGACCAGGTCAAAGACCTGGACGCGCCGCTGCAGGGGGTGCAGCTGCTGCTGTGCAAACCCAAGCAAGGTGAGGGTGCTCCTGCAGCAGCGTTCACAGTGTCATGCGGTGCGTGGCACTCTGCAAGCAATGGCTGTGCCTGCTGCAAGCAGCTGCTGTGCTGGCTGTGTGCATGTTCTTGGAAGCTGCAGGCGGCCCTGCACTACTGCTGTTGCAGCATGTGCCAACGCTGTATGGTCACGTTCCTCAGCTTTGACTGGGAGTTTGGGTCCGGTGGTCCTAATCAACTACACCGGCAGCAACTGCACATTATCATACGCACATACGCCTCGAACATCATGTGTGACAGAGATGATGTCAATGCACAATGTTGTGCTTGCAGGAGCAATAAAGGTTCCCGGCTCGACCCCCGCTCCAGCACTTGGGCCAGGGTCGGCCCCTGCCTCGGGTGACCCCCAGCTTGAGGCGCTGCTGAGGGTGAAGGCGGCGGTGGACAGCGCAGGCGTGCTGCGCGACTGGACCAGGGCCGGAGGCGCCAGCGGCCGCTACTGCAGGTGGAAGGGCGTGGTGTGCACTAAGGGCACAACGTCTGTGTATTTAATCAACATTTGGACTGGCTCAGGCATCCAAGGCCTCAAGGGCACCCTGCCACCTGCTGCCGCGTTTGCTGGCCTGGGAGGCCTGACAAAGATCGGCATCAGTGACCAGCCCGGCATCACCGGCACGTTGCCTGCTGACTGGTCACGCATGGCGCAGCTGCAGGACATCAGGTTGGCCGACAACTCCCTGACCGGCAGCATCCCGTCGTCCCGGAGCAGCTTGAGCAAGCTGAAGGTGTTGTCCCTGTATGAAAACAAGCTTAGCGGGCGCGTCCCAGACAGCCTCGGGGCGCTGACCTCACTGGAGGATGTGAGCTGGCAAGCGTCAAGGTTCCATGCATCCACGTGTGGCTGCACAGTGTGCATGTGTTGATGGCGTCCATGCCATACGGTACGTATGATGTGTTGAGCAATGTGTGGATAGGCAGTGTTCACACGCATCTACATGCGCAGCCTCGCATGCAGGGGTAAAATGACACTTGCTTGCCTTTTGCTGCTGCGTTATAGTGCTTCTTCTTCTTGACATGTAAATTGTACTTGCACTTTTTTGCTCGTAATCGTGTTGTTAACAACCACATGGGGAACCAGCACTAAACTGGCAGCAGTGTACATCATAGTATGCATCACTGAGCTTGTTGGCTGCAAGGAGCGTTTGGTGCTGCTGCAGCCTGCACATCTGTATGCTGTAGCAGCTCACCAACAAGGTTGTCACAACCACAGTGGCTTTACCGGTGCGTTACTGGTGCATGGCACGCATTGCCTCACTAGTGACAGCTACTGGTTTTAAGGAGATGTTTGCATTGCCTGACATCTGTCAGTTGGTTTGCTGCTGCTGCGTACACTACTCAATGCTGGTTCTTTGCATTGCTTGTGTTGTGCTGCTGATGCTGCTGCTGCTGCTGCTGCTGCTGCTGCTGCTGCTGCGTACACTACACATTTGCTGATTCTTTGCAGGAGCCGTTATATCCGTTCTTTTACATTTGCTGATTCTTTGCATTGCTTGTGTTGTGATGTGGCTGCAGCAGTCCCTGCTGCTGCTCCTTTTTCCTTGTGCCGCAGCATGCCGGGGCGCACGCCTAGGCTAGGGGTCCACTAGGCGCCTGCTGGCAACTCCGAACACACACGTGTAGCGAGGCTCTTTCACATCATGGTTGCCCTAACTACCTAGGTGCTGCGAGGCTCTTTGACATCATGGTTGCCCTAACTACCTAGGCACCTTCCTCAGCTAGGAAAGAGTACCCTTAACCACTGAAGGACAGCCTGAAGGGTTTTGCCAACGGCTTGCTTGCTAGGCCCCGGCAAGCCCTTAGCAGGCCAAGGCTCAGCCGCTGGTCAATCGTCACTAGGGGTGCCTGGTTGTAATTTGCACCTGAAATGCCAAGAGCTTGTGGGATTGCAAGTCACCCCCTTTGGGGGCGGGGTGATGGCTCTAAGCAGATCATGGAGGCTTCCACTTGTTGTTCCAGAGACCGTCTTCCAGCACCCCGGGTCAAGGCCCGACTCGGGTACAACCTATGGTTAGGCTATAACGCGCTATCTACATACGTGGGCTGCATACTACCCATTCAAGCCATAGCATCAGCGCCATCGGCCCCGCGCCCCACCGCGGCGGAAAGAGGAGGGAGCACTGCTCCAGAATGTTTGCATGCATTGCGCACATCCCAAGACTTGACAAGAAAAGCAGCATTACACGGTGACACCATCCGACAACTTCCAGAACTGCCCCAAGTAGTGTGTTTCATGAGACCAAGGGTGTTGCAGCGTGTGTTTTGTCCCTTGCAGCTGCTGGATCTCGGGCAATGTGGGCGATGCGCTCGCGCTGCTCTGATCACAACATCACCGGCCTTGGTCTGCAGGTGCATCTGTTCAACTCACTCGTGTCCCCCATCTTGGGCTACTGCTCTGAAGTGTGGGGCCCTGCACTGCTACATGGCTGCGGCAGTGGGCCGCCGGGTGTTGGCAAGGCTCTCAGCAATGACATGCAGGTGGTGCAATTGATGTTCTTGCGCATGCTGGCTGGTTGTGTGCGCAAATCAACATGCAGGCAGCTTCTACTACGTGAGTTTGGCTGCCGACCATTAGTCAGTGGATGGTTCACAGCTTGCTGGGACCTGTGGCACCGAGTGGTTGCACGGCCCCCCAATGACTGGTTGTTTCTTGCTATGCAGGAGAACAGGGATTTGAGTTTGAGGGCCTACCCCAGCAGTGTTGAGCAGGCAGAGGTCGCTGTGGTTTTGGCAGTTTTGGGCTTTTGTGCGTACGCTACATACCCATACGGGAACGTTAGCAGACATTGCTGACTCAATGGTTGGCTTGCATTGCCTTGATGCCTCTGATTTGAGCAATGTACATAGTGCTTTCCAAACATGGTTGTACCAGCAGTGGCAGGACTTGCCAGCCAACTCCAGAGTGGCTGGGTCTGATACTGTCATGCACTCTACCTATGAGACTGTGCTCTCGGTGCGGTGCTGGCCAAGTTGAGGATGAGTTCCACTTTGTGTTTGGATGTGACGCATATCAGGTTGTTCGCGATCGCTTCTGGCGGCTGTTTGTTGATTTTGGAGGGTGGCAGAGCCCAGTTGTGGGCCCTCTTGGTCGGTGTCTGGCTGACTTTATGCAGCAGAGGCAGAGTAGTGTTGCTGCTTTCATCTACTATTGTCTCCTGGTTAGAAATGATCCGGCTATGGCGCATGCTGTGCTCCCAAGTGACACTAGCGCCTCAGAGACAGAATCCTCAGAACTTGTTGAGGCCTCGGATTAGTTGGGTGGATTTGTAGTCCTTGGCTGTTGTGGGACCCCATGAGCCTTGTTTGGCTCCTTATTGGGTGGGCCTGTGGCCCTACTTTGGTGTTTGGTATTTGGTATTTGGTATCATCAGATACGAAACGCAACACCTTGATTAACGAATCAGCCATGAACAAAACGCTGCGCAACTTTTCAGCGCAACCAGGCAGGGATCTGATCTCAGCAAACATACTATAGGACATCCTGAAGTGGAGTTAGCTCTGCGACCCCCAAACTGACTAGTACGCTCATGTACACACAGACAACCCATACGAACACGCAAAAGCAATTCAATACCACGTGGTATTGCCACTGAACGCAAGTACGGCCTATGCCTCCTGAAACCCATAGCATCAACATGAGTGGGATGCACATGAGCCACACACCGACTCAGAGTGGAGTGTTCCAACGTTTCACATGCAATCCTTTCAGCATGTAGTGTCCTGACCTGCTTGTTGACATGGCTCCAGAGAGACCTGCTTGTTGACATGGCTCAAGATCTTGCACGCACTGGCTCTGCCTTCTGCGGTCACAACAATCACACCATACTTGCACAGCAGGCCGTTTGTCAGAGTCTGCACATACTTGTGCCACGGTGTCACCGCCACAGCACCACTGGGACGCCTCCATTCAGCTGTTTATGTTTGTGATGCTTTGTAGTTTTGCCGCGTTTTCTGGTCCTGGGCCCAGGGGGGGGACTTTCATCCAACTTCCATCATGATTGAGGTTATACATAAATATTCTTGTTTAAAGTATTCGCAACTTGCTTGGTTTATTCTGAAGACATGTTTAACTTCCCTAACTTTTGCGAATGGAGCTAGACAAATATTCCCGTCACTGCCCAATGTTTCACAAACTGCTGTTGTTTTGTGAGAATAGCTATGGCAGACCGCCGTTATCAGCTGTTTCAGTCATCCTTAAGGAATGCGTAAAGCTTTACGCATGCTGTACCTTCCTGATCCCTACTCGAGATCTTCAGCTGCACTGTGCACTGTTGAAACGTCAGCGGCCCCTATAAATGCAGCTTTCACATAAGCCCTGTACCCACAGGGCTGTAGTGAAAGCGTGGTTGTCGCTCGGCTGCATGTTACATTGTACAAATCCTGCAGGATTTGATGCATGTGTTATGCATGTCACATATGTGACATTGTCACATAACACATTGGTTGCACCTATACAGGCTGCTAGCCTGTGCATGCAAGTCATCGCTTCTCTAGTTGTCAGCATCTCTATAAGCCTTGCGCTTAATTCCCGCCCCCCACCCTCTCTGCCGCTGCCTAGCTGATGCAGATTGCATTACATACATGGGGCAGTATGCCGCCGCTAGACGGCAGCGGCTCCGGCCATTGCTGCCCACGTCAGGGTGGACGCATGAATTTGTGCAGGAAGTGCAGCAGGGTATGCCGGACTTCATGGCGTCTGACGTAGCTCCCTCGTCGCAAGTGACGTGTGACGGGGGAGTGCAGCAATTTTAGCGTTACTGCCACATAGCGGGTAGGAGCATGCAGCCGCGCTCAGCAGCTGTGGCGGAGTTTATTGCCTGCATGGTGCCAGCCAATTATAAGCTGTCGACCATAGCAGTAACCATGGCGAGTCTGCGCCGGTGGGCACGGCAGGTGGGGCAGTGTGGGTAGGAGTTGGAAACGCAGGAGGTTCAGCAGGCGCTCAAGGTTGCGCGCAGGCTGGCTGTGCGTGACCAGCAGCAAAAGCTGCCGCTGTCAGCGGAAGACTTGGTGGATGTTTTGGGGGTGTTGAGCGGCACCAACAGCAGCAGCAGCAGCAGCAGCAGGTTTGTTGCAGTGCCGGATGCCGCTATGATTGTGGTGGGCTGGGCAAGGCTACTGCGTAGCTCAGAGATTGTGGGCTTGGACTGGGAGGACGTGCATTTCACCAGCGGGGGGCAAGTCATGCTGTACTTGCCGAATCCAAGACTGATCCGGGCGCTGGGGCATGGGTGTTTCTGGGCTCGGGGTTTGAGGGCAGCATCCGCCCAGCAGTGCTGCTCCGGGCGTTGCAGCAGTTGGCGGGTGGCGACGCCGCGGTGGGTGCGGTGTTCACATTGTTCCAAAAAAACCTCCTGGTCGCGCCTCTGCAAAAACACGGTGGGTCCGCGCTTGAATAAGGCGTTGGTGCAGGCTGGTGTTCCTGCTGCTAGCATGTATGCGGCGCATTCTTTGCGCCGAGGCGGTGCTACGCACGCCGCCCACGTGGGTGTGCACACTAGGCTCATTCAAGTCATGGGGCGGTGGAAGTCTGACGCTGTCCGTGCATACCTGTACACCAGCCCTCAGCAGCTGTTCGCTGCGTCCACCAGCATGCTGCAGCGGCGGCGGCGGTGAGTGTGGCTTGGGGAGCGTGGGGGTTTGACGGTAGTGATATGAACAGTGGCTAGGCATACGGACTAGTGCTGAGCTTATTGTAGCGATGTGGGTGTTGCATTTGCTGCATCGTGCCTTGTGACATGTCCGTCTTTCTATATTAAAGCATATGTGCGTAGTTACATGCATGAGGGTCAGTATTAGGGTATATGTATGGGAGGTGCTGCTGCAGCTCATCTGGTGATATAGGGCCCACGAGGTTCGGATCGCGAATCAGGGGCTGACAGGACCGATTGGCTCCTTGTCCGATTGGGGCTAGCAACAGCTAGCAGCCCTGGCTTGGTTGTGGTGTACTGCTTTGACTAGTCTCTAGTATTGTACTATATAGCTACAGCCCAGAGTGGTTCGGTTTGGTGCAGCACTCAGTGCTGCACAGTGATGTTCTTCGGGGTTCCTGGAATGATTTAGTGAAGTCGATCACCGATCATCTGATGATGGTCAGGTGATGTTGGTCACGTGAGATATTTATTGGAGAGTGACATTGATTGGTGGTGTTGGCAGCGCCATTTGGGTGCTGCCTGTGGGCGTGCGAAGGCACGCCGAGAATCGCACATGTGAGGAAATATTGCAGCAGTAAGACACGAGCACATTGCATATACCTTTGTGCAGCACGAGCGTGTAACTGTGTTGCCTTAGCTGTTCCCGTGCACACCTGCTAGTGAGAGCCACAGCAGAGCACAACAAGGTCAGCTGGCAGCTGCAATACTCTTTAGTGTAATCTCAGGCGAATTCTACAGCCCTCAGCAGGTAACGTGTTGGTCCAGCATAAGCTTGCCGCGAACACACCCAGCAGTCAGCGATCGAAGCAGCATCGCGGCAGCTACCTCACACCGGCTCCGGTGGCAGCGGATCTGCTGAGCTTCGTGGTAAAGCATACCACTGAGGAGGGCAAACGTACCAGCATGCAGCTTGAAGAGATGCTGAAGCTGGTGGCCGAGTTACAGGCGCAGAATGCTGCGCTCAACTCAGTGCGTGCCGAGCTGGAGACTCGTCTGCGCAAGCAGAAGTCCGAGCTTGGTGTGTATAGAACGCGCTGCAAGTGCTGTGTGCGGGAGAAGGCAGCAGCAGTCCGTGATGCAGCTGACTCTTGATCAGGCGGTTGCTTGTTACTGTCAGCCGGTGAACAAGCACACATCTGCCTACTCCTGTGTGTTGTTCAGGGGGGTTATTCGGTGTTCTGTCAGGGGTGCAATCAAGGCACAGTGTGCCAGTGTCAGTTGCCCAGTGAGCTGATAGGGACAGCTGCAGTTGCAGCTGCACAGTCCAGTGGAAGCATTGTGTGTTGACCGTCAGCCTCAGCGAGTCAAGCGCCAGTATGTTGCGTCAGTCCCCCTTCAACAGCCACAACTGCCGTTCTACAACAGCATTGCCGTGGCAACAGCAACGGTAGCATCACCAACACCTGCTCCGGTGGCAGTTGATCTGCTGAGCTTCGTGGTGAAGCATACTACTGAGGAGGGCAAACGTACCAGCATGCAGCTTGAAGAGATGCTGAAGCTGGTGGGTGAGTTGCAGGCGCAGAACGCTGCACTCAACTCAGTGTGTGCAGAGCTGGAGACTCGTCTGCGCAAGCAGAAGTCTGAGCTTGGCGTGTGTAGAACGCACTGCAAGTGCTGTGCGCATGAGAAGGCAGCAGCAGTCCGTAATGCAACTGAATCTTGATGATGCTATCACATTGCCTGCTGTCTTTGCAGCTTGAAAGCAGCCAGGCAGCTGGCCTAAGGGTTTGTGGGAATGGTTGAGTAGAGTAGCGAAGCTGTGAACACTGCAAATTGATCAGGCAGTTGCTTGTTACTGCCAGCCTGTGAACAAGCACACATACGTCAGCTTCTGTGTGTTGTTCATGGGGGTTGTTGGGTTCAGTTGGCAGTAACAAGGTGACATGATGATATCACGGCACAGTGTGCTAGTGGTGATGCTCAGCGAACAGTAGTGTTCGGCTGCAGCATGAATGAATGAATGAGCTACGCGTGATGTGTTGACACTTAACACCCGCGTAAGTTCAGGAAGGGAGCGTGTGTGACGATGAGGTAACCTCATGCGCCTTCACGCACCCTACCATCCCTACCGGTCCCGAGGGGCCGGTATGGTACCCGTGGGGCTAAGAGTTATTTCCTAGATTTCTTTGTTTTTCTGTGTTGAGGGGCAGAGGTGAAGTTGGTGCGATTGGTGCCTGTAGGCGGTCCTTTCTTTGATCCGAGTTTGTTATGCAGCAGTGCTCTTCTGTGCTTCCACATCTCGCCAACTGCTTGCACCGACTTGAAGTGCAGTTTGCGCAACAGGGTTTCCAGCGGGCGTCCTTTGACTCCTAGATCATTGGATAGGGTTTGTCCAAATTCTTTGTATATTGTACCCCCCACTCCTAGTAGAAGGGTGCAGTGCTTGACTCTAGCACTTTTGTCATACTCTTTAAGTGTGCTGACCAACTGTTTGTGTTGCTTGACGGCTCTGGCTTCTTGGTCCTCTGGCTTGGTGTCTCTGCAGTACTTGACCTCTATCACAGTGTATTCTCTGCGGCGGTTTTTGCGGTCGAATTTGTAGAGGAAAGCGTCTGGTATGCTGAGCTTTGCTAGCTTCGTCCTGACCGTTTTTGGTATGCTGGCCGGGAGCACCGCATCTGACAGGGTGCGGGTGATGTCCAGGGTATCTTTGCCTTGAGCCTGGCGACGTTTGTTCAGGCCCACGTCAGCTGCTATGAGTTGGCTGCCTTTTTCTCCCATGTAAATCGCCTCGACAATCAGGCTGCCAGCATCGTTGTGCCGTAGTGTAGCTTTTTTCAGTAGCTTGCGGCATCCGCTCATCGCGTGGTGACCGCTGTCCTCCTCGCCGCATAGCGGGCAGAGGTTGGTTTCCGTCTTTTTGTAGCGTTTAAGAAGTTTGTATGTCGGCAGCAGTCCGTATCGATATTGTAGCACGAGTTTCCGTACGTAGCTTTTTACAGTTGTGCTGGTCATGAACAAATGACTGTATCGGTGATCTATCTTTTTTACCATGTCTGTCCAGCTGGCATGGTACACTGTATTTGTGTTGGATTGTCCTAGGTGGCAGATGCTGTGAATGCGGGCTTTCAAGGAATCTTTCATGTTGGGTTCCGGGAAAAGGGTAGTGTCGGCGGGCTGATCTCGGCCTCTCCTGCAGTAGCGGCAACCGCAGCTATTGCTTCGGCTGCTTTATTAGGAATGATCTCGGTTTCCGTGTACAGCCAGTACATGTCATCTCTGTTGTTGCTTGCGTGTTTATATTCATGAAAGTCATCGTGATCAGCTGCATCAAGGCCTTTGGACACGGCCACAGCTGTTGTATCGGCCATTTCATTGCCCACAATGCCAGCATGGCTCTTCACCTTCCAGATGTGTACCGTGCACATGGATTCAGTAATCGTTTCCACTATGTGTTTCAGTAGTTGCAGGTGCTGTGTTCTCTCATGTCCTGAGGGCGATTGATGGTCTTCTTGACTTGGTACATGGAGGTTAGGCTATCCGTAGCAATGTGTACGTCGGTGTTACCTGTTTCCTCGCAGTGTTGAATCCCCACCTTGACTGCCATTTGTATGGCCGCTAGTTCTGCTCTGTTGATGGTGTTGACGCATGCTGGGTTACCAGGTTGGCTTTCATACCGGCAGTCCACGGCCATTGTCCTCTCCTCAATGTGCTTGCCCGGGTGGGCCGGGACGTACACGGCCGCCCCGATGCCTGGGAAGATATTTGCGTCTTCTGCCAGTACACTGCCATCTGTGTAGATGAAGTCTCTCCAGTCGAAGCGGAGCTGAGGGGGTGTTGGGAGGAGACTGATCAGGGTGTCTCTAGCGGCTCTAACTGCCCTTGGCTGGGCTCCGGCCACATTGGTGTTTTGGCCGTTAGGTTGACCAAGTCTTGGGTTTTGGGCCCTTTCTTTGTGTCCAACGGCCGTTTGCTAAACTTACTTGTGATTCTGGTTGTGAACCTGTTTGCTTTCCCTGGTGGGCGCTCTGCCGGTGCTGCTTGTACTTCCGGTTCGCGTGTCCACCATGTTGCACGCTCTTCGTGCATCCTGATTTTTGGTGTGCAATTCGGAGACGGTGTTTCGGACGTTATGGCTGCCTCTAGCGCACGCCGGAATCGTTCCCGCCAAACACCATTGATGGAGCTCTTCCAATACGGCAGATACTTTGGTACCCTTCCGCATTTCCCACTGCAATGATGTGTATATTCCACTTCAGACGTTGCGACTGTGATGCCGGCGCGAGGGGGCTTTTTTCAAGGTTTAGGAGGCCGCTTGGAATGGTTGCTAGTTGCTTGCACATGTCGGGGCGGCCCTGCATGACTTTCATGTAGTTGGCATCTTGACCAGCCTGCGAGAATGATGGAAGCAGTGTCATTGTAGGTGTCTGCGCCTGCGATGCTGAGTGTAGCGCCATGTTGCCGCCTTTTCTGCTTGAGACTCCGTGAAGTCTGGGCAGGCTGTTGAGGCTCCGGTCCATCGAGTTTTATACGCATCAAACTGAGCCCCGAACACTTGGTCTTGTTTGTGTGCTGACCAGTACTCCGCGCAGCTGTCAGCGACGTCGAGCTTTACACTGCACAAACTACGTTTGGCCTCCACTTTATGACTGTTGGACTCAATAGATTGTATGTGCAGCCTGCTGTTGCGATACCAAATGTGGAATTTGGCAGAGGCACACAGTGGAAGAGAGTAGTTACACGTGGGTCCAGTCACCATCTTCAGATGGTATGAGCCACCCCCAAACTAGCACGGGGTCACAAAATGCACAAGTGTTCACTATCAGCATGTCAACAGCGGGAGTAGTGTGTTTGGGTAAAAAACATGAAGCAGTGGGAGTTTGGTTCCCTGCTCTTAGTCATGCATTGCGCACTGCCTGGTGTTCCCTTTGGTTCCCTTTGTACCAATGTTTGAAAAATGCACTGTACCGTCCTTGCAAGTTTGCTGCTGAGAAAGCACACACCATGCACACTTGACTGGTTCGAGTGTGAGTGTTTATATTCCTGCTTGTGTACACAGTCATGCGTCCCAAACAATGCTGCTGTGTTATTATGTTAGAAAAGGATGAGCAGTCCATGGTGTCGTCTGCAGGGCTATACAAGGGATGGTGCCTACATGCATTGATGGAATAGTATAGTGTAGTGTCCTGTAGCGTAGTTATCTCGTGTGCCTTGCGAGCACTGTACTACGAGTGACTTCCAGCTGTAATTATCCTATACATAGTGTTTGCCCCACGTCCCTTCAGGCTATAAGCAACTTGCTGCCGCCACTCCCCCTCTTAGGGCCAGTGAGGTGTACCTTCGCTGGTGGTGTGGCATGCTGCTGCAGCCAGCTGGCAGAGATGCATGATATGCATTGTACCACGGCATTGAATCTGATCACCTCCTCAATTGTATCACCTGTGCCTGAATGGTTTACAGCATGCTGTCAAGGGTGATGTGCGATACGCAGTGCTGCCAGGAAAGCCATCTCTGTGGCCGTTTGCTGGCAGCACTGAGAGAATAACATTGCGGTGTGCAGTGCTGTGGGTGGTGCGGCCAGGATAGCATCAAGTCCAGCACAGACTGGCACAGGCATGCACACATGCTGTCAGAATTGGGGTGGAGCTTTAGGTATGTCGCAGGGGGACTGTCAAAAGGGTAAAAAGGGCACGTCGAGATGAAGGACATGCTGTAGCAAGTTAGCTCAGATGGTGTCAGCTGTAGCTGGCATAAGTGTCAAGGGCGCTTGTGCGGCAGCAGGCCGATGCACAACCAGGGCAGCAGCACACAAGCATGTGGCTGCTTGTTTTGCACCCAACGCACATGCTGGAACCACAGCGGCTGCTCTCTTGGCCAAGCTGTGCTGATGGTGTGCTGGGCACCAGCTGATACTGCCATGTTCATTGCCAGCAGCATGCCTTCTGTAGTTGTGCAATCCTGTGCCCTCAGATGCAGCCGCCACTGGCTGCTGGTGCCTGAGCTGAGTCAGGTTGCAGTCCTGAAATTTGGCAGCACGGGGGTTGCATGGGGCCTGGCTGGAGGCCGTTGATGGTTTCCGGTGGGCCAACAGCGGTTGTGCTGTGGCCAAGTCACCATCTCAGAGCCATGTGCTGTCATGCAGCAGCAGATGTTAGTGCAGCAGGCTGCTGGCGCTCTATCATTATAGGTCTTATATCGGACGAGTAGTAGGTTACTGTGGATGTGCCCTAGGCTGGTCATGCTTAGGGCTGCACGCAGCTGCTTATGAGTGCGTGGCGCATCATTGCAACTGTAACAGTGCAATGCACGCAGGCTCCGCTGATACGCACGCCGCTATTGCGAGGCATTCAGTGACTCCTACTGGGCTGCAATTCACGCGCATGCGGTCCATCAGCCTTCACACAGGGCAACAATTAGTAGAATATGACAGTATTACTGTTACTGACTCCTGTTAAGGTGCTTGCCCTATCTCCATGCAGGCATTGCTGTCCAATGTTTCTGAGCTGCTTGTTGCAGCAGCCTGTACAGTGGTGAGCTTACCGCTTACCGCTTAAGCCAGCTTAGCCGGGAGGGCAAATGTCCTGCTGGGCACAGAGCGCCTCCAGCAAACACGCCAGTCCTGGCCGCTTATGTGAAGAAAGCAGCACTCTAACGCAGCAGCAACAGCAAGCAGCATCACCTACCCTGCCATGCGAGGATGCTCATCATCATCATCATCATCATCATATCCCCATTTAGGCCATAGCATCAACGCCATCGGATGCTCATGTAAGCAAAGCTGGATCCACCCACTGTACTGCGCCATTGGTGTACTGATGAACATGAAGCAACTGTCTGTATGTTTAAACAACAGTTTCCCACAATGCACTCCTTTGCATGCATGCAGTGCTGTGTCTCCTAACAACGTATGCCGACATGTCGGCAGCCTCAACCAGGCTAGCAGCTGATGGACATGCCACATGCATGGCGCTGTTGTCGGCTGCAACAATGTTATACAATGCTTCCAGGCACAATGCTGCGGCTGCTCTCATCACTAGCAGTAGTTCACAGCAAGGCTGTCCATAGCCCAATGATGAAGC
This sequence comes from Scenedesmus sp. NREL 46B-D3, assembly GCA_014080715.1. Lineage (NCBI taxonomy): Eukaryota > Viridiplantae > Chlorophyta > Chlorophyceae > Sphaeropleales > Scenedesmaceae > Scenedesmus > Scenedesmus sp. NREL 46B-D3. The sequence goes on along the minus strand of JACERP010001197.1, from coordinate 5,381 downwards.
TGATGAGCGCAATCGCTCAATAACTCGCCATCTCCCTCCTGATCATTCCGTTTGTGACTGACAGGGCCAAATGTTTTCCACATTGTCGATTGAAACTGCTTGTACTAACACCAACACCAGACTTCCACCACAGGCCCACCCACAAAGAGCCAAACAAGGTTCATCAGAACCACATGATAGGGTCCAACGACATTTGGGAAACGACAGAAACCGTCAATCCAAGTCCATCAGACACACTGATATGCTGCTGCCAGAATGTTCTGTCTCTGAGCCACTACGTCACTCATGAGCACAACATGTGCCATTGCAGAATCACGCCAGCAAACATTTGTGAGTGCAAGTAGCGACAATGCGCCTCTGCTGCATGCAGCTATACAACCACCGTCAATGAGGGCTCACGGAAACACCTGGGCTACGATACTGCATGCCATCATGCGCTGCACTTCCGCAAAGTGTACACCACATAATTCTATGATGAGAATGCTTTGTTACTGCCTGCCATACTACACTTTTCAATGTGCAGCAGGTGCACGCATCATTTTGCATGTCAGTGCCGCCGGCTGTCAAAAGAACACGCAGGTCACCTGGCCCTGCTCACTGTGACACTCCAATGATGATCTTGCACTGCATGGGCTCGACCACTGGGCTTGACCACATCAAGTATGCAGCGGCTGCAGCAAGCTGTAATACCCCGACACGTTGCTGTTCACTGACGCACCAGCCCAACATGCACACGATGAAGCGCTTATGCTTGTTTCACGCTGCCTGCGGTGCGGTCAGCAACATATTTCACTTTAGCGGTGTAGATCTGCAGCTGAGGCGGCTGCACAGTTGACGCTTCAATACTGTTGCACACTCATGGCACAATCGACCGCATGGCCACCACATCCTGCTCATCACACCCACCTGCTCTACACAGCACTCACAGCCCTTCACGATCCCCTTGATCACGCACTTGTTGCGAGATCGGCAACTGCGGAAAGCCAGCCACTGCCTTAATCGCTGCTGCCGCCGCCGCCGGCGCCTGACCCCACACCCTCCTCTCCCCCGACCACCACCAGGTCGACACCCTGCAGCCTGCAGTCTTCGGCAGCATCCTCAGCAGGGCCGGCCATGCTGCCCTGTGCTGCTGCCACCGGCAGCACAGCTGGCATGCCAGCGTCTGCCCCTGCTGTTGCTGCCGCTGTGCTGCTGCGCCGCCCGCCGCCAAAACTGCCCCCGCTTGGCAGCCTCAGGAAGCTGCCGACCGCGCCGCCGCGCCACCTGAATTGCGCCACGTCGAAGAAGCCGCCAGCTGTCGCCGGCGACTCGAAGCCCGGCGCGCCGGTGTCGGGGTGGCGCGCCGACTGCAGGCGCAGCGCGCCCCAGTTTGCTGCGGGGTTGACTTCGCCGTGCAGCCTGCTGCGGCCCTTGGCGGGGAAGGCGAAGCAGAACACCACACACACGATGTTGAAGGCTGCGCCGACGCCGTTTGGCGCGCCGACGAACCAGTCCCTCAGAGCCTGGCAAGCAGCAGGACAAGGCAGCAGAGAGTGCAGCCAGAAGCGAAAGAAAGCAGCAGGTTGAAATGAAAAGTTTGTTTTTTTCAATTAAAAACATAAAAGTTTGAAATGAAAAGTTTGTGACTGGTATGGAGCGAGGCTGCCTGGAAGACCACCAGTATGTGAACAACATGTGCATGGGAAGCAGCATGTTGGCAAGGCCAACAACACCAACAAGCTGGCAACAGCAATGACTCAACCTTGTAGGACAGCTGTGCAAAACAACCTGCTGTGCTGCATTTGATGCAGCCCAACGCGGCCTCGCACTTCTGCAGGCTGCCTGCAGCAGCACGCATTGCATCGCACCATGCCGTACGCAAACCAGAGCGTGCCGTTGATGACGTTCATGCAGCACAGCGGCCAGTGCAGGCTGCTCGAGTCGCGCTGCGCCACCACCCTGGCCAGTGACGTCAGCGGCGCTGCGTAATACACCGCCAGGATGGCCACACACGTCGAGCCCCTGCAAACGAGGGACGATGCAGCACGCCATACGCAAGCAGCAAGGCATCAGCATGCTGACCACTGCTGCAGAACACGCATTTGCGTGCAGTGCGTGCTGGTCAGACCATGACAGCTGCAGTGTAGTGCAGTGTATGGTCACGCCGCACAAGCACTAGGTGTGTTTGGTTAGGCTGAAACCCGGCGCCATCTCAAAACCTACTGCTGCTACAGATTCGCGCTGCTGATCTGACAAGACTCTCTGTGAGCACATGTACAGGTGGACCCTCTGCTGGCAGCTTACCACAGCGTTTTCACTCCCGGCGTGTCCAGCTTTGCTGCCAGGCTGACCAACCCAATCACGAAAAACAGCAGGCAGGCGGCCAGAAAGATGTTGCGCAGTGCGTCTTGCGCCTGCACGTTTGTGGCCAGCAGAGCCGAAGCAGGGGCAGCAACAGCAGAGCAAAGGGGGTCGGGTCGTGTTGTGACGCAGCACGTGGTGCAAAGTTTTGCAGCTTCCATCTTGCCTCCTGCCGCTTGCCAAGACACCGAAGCACCTGATACCCCTGTTATCGTCAGGACTGTAGCACGTGAGCAAGCAACTGATGCCAAACACCCACTCCTGCACCCATAAACAGCTTCCATATTGCTCTTGCCAGTAAACAGATGGACCCAATCGCACCTGTTCTTTTGAATACTTGTAACAGGTGAGCACGTAGAACATGCCAAACATGAGCCCTGGGATGTTGCCGAAGTAGATGTACCAGTCCAACCCCACGTAGGCGTATATGATCCACGCGAAGCAGTTTGCTGCCATGGCAATGAAGGGCAGCACATTCAGCTCCTGCAAGGTAAAAGGATGTGAGAAAAAAGGGGCACAGGCTCCACTGCTGTGGGTGTTGCAGCTTGCAAGAAAGGTTGTTCTGGATGGAAGATAGTGCTGTAGGAGGGTGGGGTGGATACGCACAACTTGCTGATTCAAGCGCCCAGCTGGTGCTCTCCACTGCTGTGCTCGCTTCTCACACAGTGCATGCAACAGGCCAATCGCTGAAAGCAGCACAAAAGCAGTTTGCTGCACAGCCACGACAGTCAGAGGCAACTATTACGAGGCTCCTATCATCCTGCCATCATGCACAAAGCTACAACATGCTGGCAGTGTGCTGGCAGTGTGCTGGCAGGAGGTGGAAGTGCAGAGCAAGAACTATGCCGCAAGCTATAGTTAGTGCCGCAAGGGTTGCTGGCTCAAAGCTGGTGCCGACTTATCAAGAGGCTAGCTCTGCTGCTGCTGACTTGTGTTTGCTGCTTTCGTGCTGGCAGCCTACCCCTAGACTCTTCTTCTTGTTGACCTCAAGCACTGCCTGTAGGACAAGCACAACACAAGAACACAAGCAGATCAGTCAACATACGTCAAGCTGGAGTTGCAGCAGCAGCAGCAGCAGCAGCTGCCACCACCAGCATGGTGGACAAGCAGGCAGCTGCTGTGCCTGCAACATGATGTGCTGCACTGGCTGCTGCACAGACAGGGGAAACCTCAAACCCTGCTGTGTGCATTGTGTGCACAGGAAGTTGGGGGAATAATTCCTGAAGCACCTGCATCATCAGGCTGTTGCTTCCAGCGAGGCGTTGAGCGCCCTGCCAACACGCACAATGCTGATGAACGATAAATGTTAGCAGCCTGCTATGGCTGCTATTTGAGGAGATGTAGGTACACATTGGCTTTTCGCTCCACAACTAGCATGCGGCGCACACAATGGATGCATTAATGCACAAAGGAGGAAGTAACTTGCAATCTAAGATGAGCCAAAATGAGCCACGACACTCCAACAGGGTGGAACCAGCTATGCACTGCTGCACACCTTCAATGGTGAGCTGAACAGTAGGAATGCTATGCCTACACCCAGGCCAGGGCATACATGCTTCAGCAGTATCTCTGACGTAGTCAATGGCATGGCTGCTGCACGTTTGTGCAGCCAGCAGCTTCAGCTGCGTATTGCTGTCAGGCCCTGCATGGCACGACAGTTACGCGGGACAGTGCGGCAGCAGCTGTGCATACTGCCAGCCACCACCCATCTGCTTAGACCACTACATGTCATTACAACGTTGTCAGGGCTGCGTTATTGTCCAGTTTGGGGGCTCAAGTGCTTCTTCTGCTGCTGCTGCTCCTGCTGCTTCTGCCAGGGCCGCTCACCAAAGCTGCTGCTGCCGTGTGATGTCCAGTAGGACAGTGGTCGCAATGCAATAGCACAAATGATTTGTCTGATTTGTGGCAAACTTCGGGCTGTTCTGGCTGCCTAGTTCGGAAGAGCTGCTCTTCACGAATGTGTGATAATGAACCAGCACAAGGAGATATACAATATCTGTGATGTCGGACGTACACGTTAGCTACGAAAGGACCTCAAGTCACAAGCAGGATGCAACCCCAGCCTTGTCGTGTTGTTCACAAGTTTTGGATGCTGTCTACAGGGCTGCGCGTCGTCGATGCTGCCACTTGCTGACGTTTCAATCAAAGTACCTCGTCTGCCGATGTACCCTAAGTACGATCAGCTGCCTGCGTCTTGATTTCATCGAACCCGCTGTCAACTCCCTGCTTCACCACGTGGTTACTGAAAAGGATTGCAGGAATACATGTATTGCAGAGTACAATGCAGCAAATGCGGCACTCACATGCTAAGATGGGGCCCCCGCCACCATGGTTACTCCAGGCACTTGATGACGTGCACGTCGACTTACAAGACATGCATTACTATTGGCATCAGAGATGAATGAAAGATAAGCAAGCAGCGTGGGCAGCACGTAATGCTCTGCTGCTAGACGCAAGGCTGCCCCAGACCACCACTGCTGTGACCTCTGCTTTGGCACGACCTGCAGTGCTCCTGGCTGCAGGCAAATCACTTGAATGATCCCACATGCACCTCTCTGCGCGCCGCAGGAAGACGATGTTGCAGCCATTGCACACTGCTTAAAACCAACAGAGAAGACCTACAGCCCCCAACGCTCGCAGGAAAGCAGTTGCGGTGTAGCAGCTGCTACAGTCAAAACTGCTCAACCCCACACTGCTGCTGCTGCAGCAACAAGGCCCCTCGACACACTACTACGCCCTTGATGACCTGGCAGCGCCCCCTGATGGGAGGCCGTGCCCAGCACTTGCTGAAGAGCTGAGCAGCTGCACCTTGCTGCTGCTGCACCCCTCGCACCCCTCACACCATATGCTGCACCACGCTAGCCACACTCCCTGCCCTCCTGCGCTGCACATACAGCGCTGCACACTTGCAGGACCTGCAACACGCAGTCTGCACATTCCAGCAAATGTGCATCATGACAACTGCGCAGATGCACGTGCTGCAATATGCCGCGAGAGCTTCAGCAGAGACCGTCACGACACCAACAGTTCAGATGAAGCTG
>JACERP010001196.1:0-25673 GCA_014080715.1 Scenedesmus sp. NREL 46B-D3 | reverse complement strand
CTGCCGCTGCTGTCGTGAACCATGCTGGCAGTGGTGAGCGTCAAAGCATGTATGCAGGCATTGCATGTAGTCAAGGGCATGTAGGCAAGTGCGCGTGGATTGCGTTCTGCTGTGGGAATGGGTGTTGCTCCTGCAGCTGCAGCAAGTGGTGCCGGCCATGCTGGCAGTTGTGAGTTGCATGAGTCATTTGCATTGGGTTTTTTTTCCCTGGCATGTCGGGTTGGTTCACACTGCCAATGCTGCTGCCGCCTGTGCTGCTGTCTCACGTGCAGGGCAAAGGGTATGTCGTTGGCGGCAGCCTGGCCAATGCACTGCTGGCCATCACCCACCAGATGGCAGCAGTGCAGTGGAGGGACTTCTTGCCTGAAGCCGACTCAGTGCGAGGACCAGCGGCAGGTGGGTGGACGCGAAGTTCACTGTGGCAGCAGCCTTGGAATTGGCCAGTCGGACTGCCTCGGTCGAACCTGCAATGCTGTGGTGGGAGGCAGGGGCGGGATTTGCCAAGTGCAGGTTTGGGACAAGTGGATCAGCAGCAGTTCAGGCGCCCGCGTGCCTGCGCCTGCCAAGCGTGCAGCCACGTCGGAGGCAGCAGGGTGTGGCGGCAGGCAGCAAAGGCGTGTACGTGTTGTTTGTTGGACCTGTATGCCAAGGCACACGCCACAGGCATGCATAGATCAGGCAAGACAGGTCGCTGCTTCACCACGTACGTCTGCTTGGCAGTGGTGGGCAACCACTACAAAGCCTCTGAACAACCACCACAGACTGCTTGCTCCCTGTCACCATGCCGGCCACCCGTCAGGCGCCTCGCACCCTGCAGCCAAGTGACGCACTGCTGCCTCCCAGCCGCCCCAAACACCAAGTTGTTGCATGCATTATAGCTGTGGCCACCTGTCCTAATTATAAGTCTGCCAGCTTGTGCAAAGTCGTAATTCCAAGTCTGTCCAAGCGAGCGCTCTTGCGTTCAAGGTTTTGGCCGTTTCCGGCCCGAGCTTGTGGGCCTGCGCCCACCGGTTAGGAACCACTGAAGGTGGTTTGGGAACGGCTTCCCTTTCTGGGTTTTCACTCTTGCTGTACAATCGTGTAGTTGATTGATTGACTGAGCTCGTGCAACTGTTTTGCAAACCACCCGGGTGGGGCTCACCGCACCTGCTGCATGCACACACCCTGCCTCCTCGGCACGCCATGGCACACTCTCACCTTGTCGCATGCGTGCACACTCTAAGACAGAAGCATCTGCTGCCTGTGTCTGCTGTTGCACCCTTGCACCACGCAGCTGTCTACCAGTCCCCGCGCACTTGGCAGCGGTCGATGCGCTGCTGCCCCCCTCCAGCCAGAGGCACTGCTGGTGCGGGCCATGCTGATACGCGCAGCGTATGGTGGCATGGGAGGGAGACAAGGAAATGCTGCTGAGGTTCAGCGGGCTCTGGCTAGCGAGGTTTAGCGGCACCGCACAGCTGCCACCAGAGCTGCCCCAGCAGCAGCAGCAGCAGGAGCAGCAGGGGGCACATATGCCTGCACCTGCAGCACCACTGCAGGCAGCAGCAGCAGCAGCAGGCCAGGACATGCAGCAGACCAGCAAAGGCAGCAGCAAGAAAGCAGGAACAGCAGCAGCAGGAACAGCAGCAGCATGCGGCAGCGCCAGGTCTGCCAGGACGCAAGGGTCCTGCCAGCTTCGAGGGTGCCGCTGCTGCAGGCAGCCCCTGGCTCACTTTCCTCAGGGTCGCTTATCAGGTGAAGCGGGTGGCATGTCGGCAAAGCAGCTACGCGCAACACATTGGTTGGGTGCATGAATACTTTGGTTAGGTGAATAATGGTGCGACCTGATCACCTGCTGCTGTGCCTGCTGTCATGACACAGCCCTGCAGCATGTGCCAAACACACAGCCCAGGCAGCAGCAAGTTGACAGTAAGACTGGCACTGGCGCCTACACCATTTTGTGCTTCAGTAAGTGACCGACGCCGTGGGATGGCCGTTCTACCTTGATAATACCTTGAACCCACCCATTGCCTTGCTGCATGCAGGACTTGTGGCAGGGCCTGACCAAGCCAGGCGACCCCAAGGCAGCACAGCCACCAACGTCGTGCTGCTGGGACCCCTGCTGCGGTGAGCAAGGCACCACCGACCAATGCAGGCGGCGCCGGCAGTGCTCAGCAGTACCTTTGCAGCAGCTAACACACCAGCTGCAGGCAGTTGCCGCTGGTGCAGTGCTACAGGGAAGGGTGTGTGGGTGTGTGCTCTCAGTGGGCCTGGCAGCTCCCACCAGCTGCAGCATCCAGGTGTGGAGCCCTTGGTCCCAGCAGGCACCGCGGGTGCCGCACCGAACACTTCTGTGGGCATCACTGGTGCAGCAGCTGAACTCACCTGGCTGCATATAAGCATGCTGCTGCTGCTGCTGCTGCTGCTGCTGCTGCATGGCTGCCGCTGCAGGGAGGACATCCCCTTAGCAGCGGTCGACTTCCACGTCGCGCCAGCGCTCACCGAGCACCTCCTGGCACAGCCGCAGCTGCGGGCAGCCATGCGCGCCGCTGCCGCCACCTGCACGCCCGTGGCGGCGCAGCTCACAGGGTCGGGCGCTGCATCGCTGGTGAACTCCACGCTGTGGCTGTTCAGGAGCAGCTACAACAGGAAGGCCTGGCTGCAGGAGCGCTACCCGCAGCAGCTGGGCGGCGGCTACGCGCAGCAGGTACGGCACGTGGCGTGTTGTTTGGTGTCGTGTGTGATGGATGTGCAGGAGCAGCCACAACAGCAGCCCCTGACTGCAGGAACGCTGCCAGCAGAGCAGCGTGGCGAAGTGTGACCAGCAGGTGTGGTGCTGGCTATGTTTGTGGCTGAAGGAAGGCTGATTTGGCACACACAATTGTCCAACTTCAACCTGTCATACCGTAGCGCGATTGCGTTTCAACTGCAGCTGCGCCTCCTCTCAGCCTCCCTGACGCACTCAAAGGGATGTGCTGTTGTCTGTAAAGTCATGCTGTGCGTCTTCTGTCTTTCTGTCGTGCCGTGCCGTGGTGCGCAGTGGTGCACGTGCTGGGTGGTGCAGCGCAAAGTGCAGCAGCACCTCACGCATGGCGACGGTCTTTCACGCGGCTTGCGCTCGGGTCTCTGTCCTGCCCACCGTTCAATTCCCCGCTCGTCCGACCATCGAATGCTGCACCTGCAGGTGCTGGCCATGGAGCTGGATGCGCTGGGGCGCTGGCTGGCCGAGCAGCGCGGCAAGCGCGGCCAGCTGCAGCCGCTGTGGCGCGTGATGGCGCTGCTGGCGGATGCGTGGTGCCGGGAGCACATCCAGAGGCGGCTGGCATGAGCAGGGGCCTGGCAGGTGTGCAGGGGGCTGGATGCCTTGCAGCATGCTGCGTGCTTGTGCTGTGGCAGGTGTCGGCCCTGCTGGCAGTACCCTGGCGTGGCGGCGCCCTCACTCACACTGCTAGAAGGTGCAGGGTCTATAGAACACACGAGCTGATGTGGACAGTGACCATGAGCTTTGGTTTCCTCAATTTCAAGTAGGGTTTTTGTGTTGAGATGATGCTGACAAGCGCCTGGTCGTGCAAGCTACAATATCGTGTCTGTATAAAGTGTTTGACCTGGTCGTTCGCGTCATGTCGTTGCGTCGTATGTCAGTGTTAAGATATATGGGACTTGACTGCTGACTTTGGTCTCGCGTTGACGATACTTGGTGAGAGCCTGCCACCAGTCAATGCGATGCACGTGCGATCCATGTGTGGGGGATGTTGTTCAACATTGTGCGATCAGCGTGATGATTGTGGCTGCTGGTTCGGCGTGTGTTACGCTGCTGACGAGCTTGGCCGGCACTCAGGTGTACATGCAATCCGCATACAGTAGCTTTGTGACGCTGCACTGCAAGGTCATGCAGCGCCTGTACCGTGCAAGCATGCATGTTGGTGGTGCGCAGGTCTCCCATTGGTGACGGGGTTTCCTGGGGCTTTTGCTGCTGGTACATGCAGCCGTCCTGCATGCTAGTAACACCGGTGTCACATGCTGCGCACCCCTAAGTGGCACGTCATGCCTGCATTACCTGATCCGGTAGCGGGTCAAGAATGTTGCCACTGGGCTTTGGCTTGAGGGCCTGCACAGAGTGCTGGTGTGTGTGCATGTGGGTGTGTGTGCATTCGTACGACGTCAGACATTGGCAGTGTGGTGAGCATACGCGTGAGCGACCGCTGCACAACAGCGCGCTGTTGATGCGGCACGCGTTGCAACCCAGAGCCTGACTGCCAGGCAAGGCTTGCGTCAGAACGCGTCAGCAGGTTCTGGTGTTCTGATGTAAATTGCCAACGTGTGTGCTCACCATTTTGTTACGGCTGTTGTGCTTATAGTGGCCAACCAACATGTGCAAGGTTTTGCACACAGCAGTTGAAAACATCTGTCTGCCTGGCGTGTCCGGCAGGCTAGGTTGGTGGTGGGCTAGGGTTTGGGTCATGTGTATGTTGGCGTGTCATCTAACCAGGTCTTGACGCTCCAAGTTGTTTATTGGTTATATAAACCATTGGTTGTCAGTTGCCATGTCTGACGAGTGTGTCGTGTAGTGTGCTTCTGATCAGCCTGCTGTGCACAGCCCACCAACTACATACGATGCAGCAGCGCCACCTGTTGGGCGCGCAGCGTCGCACATTGTCCAATCAAGCCGTGAAGAGGACCAATGCACCAGTTGCAACAGCCGGCCATAAGCAGACCGTGCCCAGAGCTACTGCTGTCGAGCCAGAGACCATCCCGCACTCGGAATTGCTAGACAACTTGTTTCAGGACATGTGCAAGCACTACGACATTGATACGTCGGTAAAGATTGGTGACAGTGGCACGGGAGGCATCGGCCTGTTTGCCAAGCAGGACTTTGCCAAGGGTCAGACCATCATCAGAATACCGCGCAGCATATGCATCGTTATCGACAACGACACGGGAGCTCTGACTATTCCCCAAGGGGAGTGGCCTCGCCTGAGTGGCGGCATCATGCAGGAAGGGGAGCCCCTCACATGTGAGTGATGAGGGTGCTGCTGCTGCTGCTGCTGCTGCTGCTGCTGCTGCTGCTGCTTCCTCAGCTTGGCTAGTAGCAGCACATAATGTTTCTCAACCCTCGGCAAGAGACGGCATGACAAGTCTTCTGTCTGTTTCCTTGCACATGTCTGTTGTTGCGGCCTCCAGCACAAGCGGCGTGTACTTGCACTGGCCCCTGGACTGGCCCCTGCCAATGAAACACCACGGCCATTTGATCTGTGTGTGAAATGAGTCAGCACTGCCTGCCAAGCACAGTGCATGCCCTAAGCCAATCATCCATTGGAAGTAATGCGCTGAGGCGTCATCTTCTCCGTCCTGCAGGGGACGTTCTGCAGGGTCTGGCCTTGATGGACGCCACTGCTGGCGACGGGGACCCCTTTTGGGAGCTGTACGCAGAGCATTTGCTGCCACCGCCAGAGGAAGTAACACTGCCCATGGCGTGGGGCCCTGAACTGCTGCAGCAGCTGCAGCACGATGCGATCATAGAAGGCGCACAGAAGCAGCAGGTGAGTGGGGGCGCAGGACCTGGGCAGGCAAGCGGGCTGGAGTTTATGGTGCAGCATCCGGGCAGTTGCCGACATCCGGCGGATGTGGGGCTGAGCTGCTGCAGCTGCCGCAGCACAGTGCCATGGTTACGAGGCCACACACGCATTAAGTGATAAGCAGCGTAGGGTAGCATGGATCATGCGTGAGAGAAGCAGCATGGGTGCATTGCATGCAGCAGCAGCGGCAGCAGCAGCAGCAGCAGAGCCGGGGCTCCAACACTGAGAGCACACCCCTGGCGTTGCGCTGACCAGCAGATGCAGCAGGACGTGCCTCTCACACCCCACACCCACAAATGTACCCGCACTCGCGGTTGCATGGCGTACCTCTGCACGCCTCTGCACACCTCCACCCTTCAGCATGCTTGTTTGCAGTAGCGGATGTGGTGATGCGAGCATGCGTGGCGTGCTGTTTGTGCGCACCTCCTCCCGTGTATCAGCTTGTTGAAAATGGTGTCCCTCCTGCTCAACACAGGACAAGCACATGTGCATGCGCAGTCATGGCTGTGGCATCGCTTGCATTACGTGCAGGCGCAGCTGTGGCGCCAGCCGCCGCCACCAGAGCACAGCCCCTGCACGCCTGCCGGCTGCGGTGGCTACCTGCTGCGTGTTCATGTTCGCAGTAGTAACCAAGTCATGTGTCATCTGGTGATGCTGTGGTGGTCATGGGACGCTGTGCTGACTTCCTCTGCATACCACTATAATTCGCTGCAGGATTGACTGCGCGCTTGCCATTGTACTGGAAGGGGGCTTGCATAGGAGTCAGCAATCTTTAAACTTCCTGAACTAACTGTGTACACTGGTGTGTGCTTGCAGGAACGACTGCGGCAGCTGCTGCCGCCAGAGTACATGACGCCAATCGAGCCGGGCCAGCCAAGCTACCTGCAGTGGGGCTTTGCGTGTGTGCGCAGCAGAGCCCTGCAGCTAGGACAGCAGGCGTTTGGCATGGTGCCGTTTGCTGACATTGCAAACCATGCGGCGGACCCGAACTCGGACACACGATCAACTCCTGCGGCGGCGGCAGCAGCACCAGAGGTTGAGTCATCGTCCGAAGCACAACAGCAGCAGCAGGGTGGTGGCGGTTACGTCGAGCTGGTGGCAGTGAAGGACATTCCTGCAGGAACGGAAGTCACCATCAGCTACAGCGGGCTGCAGGGTTACACCAACCAGCGGTTCATGGCGCAGTACGGCTTTGTGCCTGCACAGGGCAACCCAGCAGATCGGCTGGAGCTGGTGGCACCTGCAAGGTTTGTGCTGCCTTGCTTTGGTGCTCTTTGCTGCACAAGCTGCGCTATGATGTTCGGCTGTGACGCCCAGTCAGCTTGCATGGACGGGCATGACTGGCGCAGCTTGTGCTGCCACCTGGTTCCTGTTCACTTGTTTTTGTGCATGTTCCAGTTGCAGCATGGATGACAGCTCTTGCTCGCGCCTGCCTACAGCGCACAGCACACCGGCTGCTGAACGCACACGATCCTGCTGTGTTTCATGCTCTTTTGCATGCTGGACACATGTCATGCAGCCTACCAGGCGCCACGTTCCGGCTGAGCTACCTTGAAGATGCACTAGGCGCAACCCTGCTCATGGATGCAGCACGCGGCAAGAATCCCTACCTCATTGCAGCGCTCAAGTCCTTGCCAGTCACAGCAGATGAGGTGGACCCTGCACAAGAGGCTGCAGCAGCTGCAGGCGCAGCAGCAGGCGCTGGCAGGGGCATTGGGCGTGCCTCACAGCAGGAGAAGGAGTTGGCTGCAGCGCTGATGCAGCAGGTTGATGTGCAGCTGGCGCAGGGTAGCAGCAGCAGCTTGCAGGAAGATGAGCAGCTGCTGCACCAGCTGGAGGAGAAGCAGCAGCAGCAAGAAGAGGTGGATGTGCGGCTGGTAGCAGCTCTGAGGTACAGGGTTGAGCGCAAGCGCCTGCTGCAAGCATGCCAGGTGCTGCTGAATATATTCTTGAGGGAGTGACGCCTTGGTACATTTGCTGCTTGAACTTGGTGCTGTTGTTGACGGCTGACTTGATTCTGATGATGTGGCTGCTTTATTGCTTGAGTAGTAGCGCATGTGTTACTCGCAGCTGTCATCCTGCATGATGCCTGCAAGTCAATGTTTGCTACCCGCTTGAGCGCAGCAGCAAGCAGCTGCATGTCTGAGGACACATCACTGCATGCATGCAAAGGAGTGCACCACAACCTACTACCCTCCTGCATGCAAGCTCTGCTGCATGCACCCACTCAGTGACTGTGGATCATCATCATCATCATCATCATCATCATCATCATCATCATCATCATCATCATCATCATCATCATCATCATCATCATCATATTACCCATTCAATTCAGGGACTGTGGATGACGCATGACTGTATGTGACACCCAGACCAGAAGCAGCAACATATGTGTGCTATGTCCTATTATATCTGCGCGTTTGCATGCATGTATGCAGTGCTGTGCCCTCATATATGTGCATGTGCAGCTGCAGGCAGCGCAGCAAGCGGTGCTGCTGCTGCTAGTGGTGGTGTTCCCATTCGCGGCCTGTTAACAGTACTCAACGTTGAGTAACCCTCAACCAGCCCAAACCTGTTGCCCATTCACGGCGGCCCAAACCTCCGGTTCCTCATCATCATCATAATACCCATTCAAGCCATAGCATCAGCGCCATTGGCCCCCTCCGGTTCCTATTGCATGAGGATCATCACCATCATGTTATGGCGGTTTTCAACTACGTTTGCCCGGGGAGGGGCCTGAAAAGTGCCTCTACACCAATACACCATCACACCATTACACCAATGCACACGGTGCCCGCTGCCCCTGACGGTGCTGATCAGACAGCCCGCCTTGGTGTATTGGTGTAGAGGCACGTACAAGCCTCCCCCGGCAAACGTACTTGAAAACCGCCATACCCATTCAAGCCATAGCAAAAACGCCATGTGGTGGCTGTGGCTTGGAATGTGCGCAGTGCATGCAAAACTATGTACCGTAATCCACAAAATGTGTTCGCCCACTAATAATTAATTCAAGGTGGTGGGGCGACAAATATCAGTTGGTTGGTGAATATTCTGCGGCGGACAGGGCGAAAACATTAGTTGGCCAGGAAAAAAACACTGGCGCGAGTGCTAGACCCTACTTTGTTCAAATCGCTTTCACCACACCCGTACAGCGTTCATCTAAGCAAAAATAATTAAATTTTCGGCGCTAATACGCGCTTCTCAAGCAAGATATAGTCGTTTCAACCATCAGGCCATTATGTACAGGCCTGCACGATGAAGTGACCGGTGCAGGAGCGTTTGGGCGAAAACCTTTGTTGGCCGGTCAATATTCCTGGAAGTCTGGGGCGAAAACATTTGTTGGCCGGTCAAAAATATTTGGCTACAAACGGAAGGGGCGAAAAAAGTGCGCGGCGAAAACATTTCGTGCATTACGGTATCTGTGATAAGTCTGGTACACCATCCAACGCTGTGGCATTGCAAATGTTATTAGCTAGGAACCTAGCTTAGCTAACACCCTTACCAGCTCCTGCCTGAAAATCTGCTGTTGTGCGATGCTCACAAAATCACTACTGCAAAGGCCATGTGTGCGTGTACAATCACCGTCGGCACCGGTGCTCTGCTTTGCAAACACAGGGGAGAGGGCTTCTGGTTGGGAGTACTGCTAGTTTACAGCTCTGCACTGTGCGGCAGCAGCAGCAGCAGCAGCAGCAGCAGTACCAGGGTGCAGCAGTACTGCATTAGTGCAGTCAAAAAGGACAGCACGCAGTGTGAAGAAGAAGAAGCACTTTAACCCAGCAGCAACAGGCAAGCAAGCAAGCAGTGTCACCCTACCCCTGCATGCGAGGCTGCGCTTGTAAGCAAAGCTGGCTCCACCCACAACTTCATGATTTTCACAAATTGGATGTGACACCCACAGTTGGGATGTTACACCCACGCAGTAGTACTACGCCGCTGGTTTTACTGATGAACACGTACAAATGGCAAGAGCAAAATCAGCACATACATACAATCCTGCTGCTGTCTCCCTCCTGCTTGCTACTGTCTGCTTTGACCAGCAAAGGGCCGGGCACATCACAGCAGCCATTTCAAAACAGCCATTACAAGGCTTGTAATGAAGACATCGGTACTGCTGTCGTATTCACATCAGTTGTGTACATTGTACATTGTGTGCCAATCGACAGAGGAACTGCATCATTTGTCGGAAGCTTGCAAACAGTTGCCTGCAAGCAAACTGGTGATTGCATACAGCTTGCATGCCCGGGGCCCAGCCCTTTGTGTCTTACCCACGCTGCAGGTGACTCATGGCACAGGCGCATGATGAGCTTGCTTTTAAGCCCAGTTGCCACAGTACACCATGCAGACACCCCAATGAGGGGCCCAGGGGACCTTTGGCAGTTACAGGTGCCCAATCCATGTCTTGAGCAGCTAACTCCCCCAAGTCCGTGGCTGTTTGCACTAACTTCCTGCTTTTGCCTTACCACTAAATCGCACTAGCTCCCAACTTCCCCGGTTTCAACCCTGCCCACTAAAATGTAACTCCCAACTTCCGCTGATTTCCCACCCTTTTTGCAATATGTTGGAAGTTAGGGGAAGTTAGCACATAGACATCCCTCTGAGGCATGTACAAACAGTTCTGTCTTTTTACATTCACTAACTTCCATCATCTACCCCTCTGCTACAAGGGGTGTGACAGGAGTTAAGGGGGAGTCAACAGCCCCTTATCAGCAGTTGAGCTTCTGTCTCCAAAAGAGTCCGAGTTGAACGGATTTGCAGGAACATTAACAGAAACAAAAGAGCGAGACCTAGCGAGGCCTGCCGGTAAGCGTTGCGATCTGGGCTGGGGCATGGGTGCTGCCAGGCGAGAGCTGCTGCTAGCTGCTGCTGCATGGGAGCGCTCCCACTGCGGGCTGACGTGGCTGCTCATTAGCTAGTTGCTGCTCAATCAAGCGATCACAGAATGAAATGGTAGTCTCAGCTACCAGTGTAAGGGTGGCGAGCTATGCGCAGAGTGGAAGCTTGGGACACAGGGAGTGAGTGTCGCAGGATGAGGATAAGCCCGTGGAAACCGAACAGTTCAGTACGAGTGTCGTAGCTTACTCTCTTCTGTGCGCCCTCCTACATTGTTGGGCGTATGTAGACCTCCAATGATAGGCGTAAGACGGTTATTCGCCATAGCCTCGTCCTTGGATCCTCGGAACAGCGTCGCGTCAACGTGATACTTAGCGCCTGCCTGTACAGGCAGTACGCTGTTGACCCCGCAGCTCTGTGCTGCACCGTTACACACATGAATGTACAACTGCCGTGCACAAGTCGTGCAAAGTGAGCCATCTAGCCTCCAGCCGCAGCCTGCAACGAACATTTACTGCCGTCACCTGCTGTTTTCCTCTGCAGTCTCTTTACAGCATATTGCGCACGCGCACATTCCATGTGGTGAATGCAACAGAGACGGTCACTCGGCTCGCTAACCAGGTGGACCCCTCAACGCCATCACACATGCAGTCCAGGAGCTGCCACTGGCAGGGCCCCTGCGGCGGCCTGCAGCATTATAGATGATCCAGGAGCTGCCAACCTGCAGCATCATTGATATTGATCATGTACCACCGCCTGGTCCAGCCATTGACAGCGCTCGTGAGACACAGCACTCAGTGCACGTGTGCCCCATCGCTGGCAGCTGCACACGATGCTTTGAACACAGCAGCCTGTACCTGAGAGACTAAAAAATCTGGGCACTGGTGGCATGGTGCAGCAGGCGGTGTTGATTGCATCACTGCGCCTTTGCTAAAAGCTGGGCCGCTGATGGCAGAGTGGTTGCATAGAGTGATTTGTGCAGTGTAGGTGTCTGGCAAGGCCCCGGTTGATTGGAAGCGTGCTTTACTTGTGCCGCTCTACAAGGGCAAGGGCAGTGCTAAGCTAACAGGCAATCACAGGCCAATCAGTTTTCTTTAGCATTCCTGGCAAGGTGTATGCATTGCTGCTGCTCAGCAGGGTGAATGCCCAGATTGAGTCACAGTTGCTGGATTGCCAGAGTGCTTTTAGGAGAAACAGAGGTCTGTCAGATGCTGCATTCACCTTGCGAACGCTTATGTCTAAGTGTCGTGAGCACAAGCAGCCGTTGTACATGGCTTTTGTTGACCTGACAAAAGCATATGACTCCATACCAAGGCATGCACTGTGGTGTGTGCTACGAGCATATGGAGTTCATGACAAACTAGTACAGTTGCTCATTGATCTGCACACAGGCACTCAAGCAGCAATCAAACTGGCAGGTAGAGTAGGAGAGTGGTTTGATATCAGCACTGGGGTGCGGCAGGGGTGCGTGATTGCTCCTTTGCTGTTTAACGTGTTCTTTGATTGTGTAGTTAGGCAGGCGCAGGCAGCAATGCCAGAGGGCTGTGGTGTGCAGCTGTCTTACCATGCAAATGGTGAGCTGTTCCAATGGTCAACCGGTGCTGGTTCCTGCTTGTTTACCCTTTCCACTTTGTTGTATGCAGATGATATGGTGCTCATGAGTTGCTGTCAGGAGGAGCTTGAATGCATGCTCAGGATTGTGGATGACATTTGCAACAAAATGGGCATGCGCATCAATGCCAGCAAAACAGAGTTGTTAGCTCTGGCACCCTCTTCTACTGGTCCTCCAGCGCAAGGTGTGCAGCTGTCAGGAGGGGTGGCAAATTATGTGTCTAGCTTCAAGTATCTCGGTGGCATTGTTGATACAACTGCCACTTGTGATGCAGAAGTATGTGCCCGCATAAGCAAGGCCAAAGGCAGGTTTGCTCAGATGCAGAGACTCTGGGGGATGAAGAACATGTCTGTGAGTGTGAAGATGCGATGCTACAATGCGTATGTTTTGCCTGTTATCATGTTTGCCAGTGAGACATGGGCTTTGACTAAGCAACAGACGGAGCGCTTGGAGTGTGTACATTCTAGCTGCTTGCGGCAGCTGTTACACGTGCGGCTCTCTGATAGACACCGTCTGGTGAATATCAGGAAGCAGTGTGGCACAGTTAGCCTTGCAGAACACCTTGCGGCGGCTCGCCTGAGGTGGCTGGGGCATGTTGTGCGCATGGATGAGGGCAGGATCCCCCAAGTTGCTTTGTTTTGTTCATTGCATGGAGTTACGAAGCGGCCTAGGGGCCGGCCTCCAGTTCGGTGGCAGAATTGTGTACACAGCGACTTGCAGCGGCTGGGACTCCCTCATCAGATGGATGACCTGCGTGGTTACTGTCTTATGAGGGGCGCATGGCGTTCTATGGTCTACAGGGTTACACACCCTGATGCTGTGGGGGCTCCCCTGCGGTTCTCCCGTTCCTCCTCCCACTACAGGCAGCAGCAGTCACTCATGAGACAGCAACGCCTACAGCAGATGTATCCGGTTTCTAGTGAGCCGTTTATGATTGCTGGTGTGGGCTGGCAGTGCCCTTGTGGGAGGATTCATCCCACGCGGGAGTGCACTGACGCTGTGGTCCAGCTCAGGGCCATCAGTGATTAGGGTTTGGGTATGATCATTGCATGAGAGATCTGTCAAGCGAGCGCTCTTGCGTTCAAGGTTTTGGCCGTATCTGGCCCTAGCTTGTGGGCCTGCGCCCACCGGTTACGAACCACTGAAGGTGGTTTGGGAGCGGCTCCCCTTTCTTTTGGGTTGTCACTCTTGCTAGAAAAACGTGTAATTAATTGATTGGTGGCATGGCGTGATCGTCCTGCGCATCGCCCTACACATTGTATCACGTGTATGCCAACTGGGCGCCCCGTGCTCGCTGATGCTTCACCTGCATGTTATCTGGCAGCCGGGACATGTCCGTTCCTGCCAGCAAGTCCTGCAAGCACTCGCAGACCACAGCAACACAGCACAGCCGCAGCTAACATCAGCACAGAACGTTCAGGCATCAACTGCAGGCATCTGTGGCATCATGTGTAGCCCGGCTACGTTGGCAACCATGCTTCAATCAGTGGCATGCAGGCGCATACGCCCCTGCAGGCGCTACTACTCGACGTGAATTACCGATAAACCAAGTTGTCTGACCTGCAACCACCAGCTTGCACTCAGGTTACAACGTGCTGCAGAACATGGCCATCATGAACCATGATCACTGCAGAAGGCTGTGTTTACCTACCTTTGATCTGCTTGCAGAACACCGCTCTCAGTCACATTGCGTGTGCTGCTGACGTTCACTGGACCTGCTGCCTTGACTGCCAGATGCACTTAAACGTTCCATTTCAGGTTCACACAGGGCAACACGGCATTGTAAGCAGCAGCAATGACCACTGAACCCTGTTGATAAATCAAACCACGTAGCATCCTATTCTACAGCGTAGACAAAACTATTAGATACATTCTAAACTACAGTAGAATCGGTGTATGTTCCATTTGCATTGCAGTGCTCAAAGTTGTTGCCAGTCACAGCAGATGAGGTGGACCCTGCACCACAGTGACAGGAGGCTGCAGCAGCAGCAGCAGGCACTGGCAGGGCATTGGTCCTGCCCTAGAGTAAGGAGCTGGCTACCGCACTAATGCAGCAGGTTGATGTGCAGCTGGCGCAGGGCAGCAGCAGCAGCTTGCAGGAAATGAGCAGTTGCTACAGCAGCTGGAAAAGGGGCGACAGCAGCAAGAAGAGGTGGATGTGCGGCAGCTGTGAGGTATGAGTTGAGCGCAAGGGCTTGCTGCAGGCATGCTAGGTGCTGCTGAATATGTTCTTTAGGAAGTGAAATATGCTGTAATGCATTTGCTGCTTGGGCTTAGCAACATTTGTTACATACGGGGTGATGCAACTGCATGCAGCTGCACCGTGGGCTGCAACAACACGCTGTGTACAACGAGCTCTAGCAGGGACTGCCACAGCTGCTGCCTCCCGGGCCACGCTGCCTGCCCTCTGCCCGCAGCTGCCGCAGCAGGTTCGACAGTCCCCGCTCAGCCTTCATCCTGCCGCGCAGCTCAGACACCAGCAACTACTCAAACACGCCAAGCACCTCCTCATACTGACTGCGCAACTGCTGCAACTCTGAAAGCTTAAGCATGCCAGCCCCTGCCTCTGACGCGGCGCATCCATTTGGAGTGATACAGCCCGCACGCAGCTGCGTCAGCCGGCTGGCAGCCCTGGCTGCGGCTGGTGACAGCCCTTTACAGGGCTTTGCGATATACTTCAGCTGATAACAATCACTTAGCTCCTGCAACTGCTGCAGCTGTTCTGCTGCCAACAGCTGCTGCTGCTGCTGCTGCTGCTGCTGCCTCTGCACGTGCAGCCGCCGTTCTGCTGCTGCCTGCTGCAGCATCATGCGCTGGCTCTGCAGCTCTTGGCTCGCCGTTGCTGCTGCTGCTCGTGCTGCAGCAGATGCTGCTGTTGGCCGCTTAGGCCTGGGGCTGCTGTGGATACAGGCAGCAGGACGCCAGCTGAACAACTGCGCCCGGCACCAAGGTGGTTGCATGAAAGACAACAACATCCATCATGCACTGCCCAACATGATGTTGTGCCTCAATGTGCAGAGTAATCGAGGAGGACTGCCCAACATGATGTTGTGCCCTTGTAACAAAAAAACGCGATGTTGTGCCTCAATCAACAAGTATCGCTGCATGGGGGCCTGCACGGCCCAAGCTGCTGTCTTACCTTGTGGAGACAGCATGAACACCAGCATTCCATGCCCTGCTGCTGCCAGCCCAGCTGCTGTCACCGCTTCCACCGCCGGGGCTGTCACAGCTGCGGCCAGGGTGATGGTGGTGCAAGGGTGACACACCTACCACTGCATCAGGCACTGTAGCAACCATAGGCGTCTTCTGGCTGCTAGCGACCTGTTCAGAAGGCCTGGCTGCAGGCTTCATCTTGCGCTTCAGTAGTGCTGTCGCAGATCTGCCTATGCCACTGCATACTGACAGCTGTGGACCTGCAGCTGCAGCGCGACCAGCTGCAGATGACCCGCCTGCTGCAAGACCGGGTTCCATGCTGCTGCGCCAGCTGATGCTGCACCGCTGCTGCATTTGTCGATGCGCTGAAGTGGGCCTGCATGGTGTATCGTCACGCTGGCCCTTAATCAGCCCCTGCAGCGCTGCTTTCTGCGCCTGCTGCTGGTTTGCAGTCTTGTGCTTTGGTGAGCTGCCTGCTTTGCAGCTGCTGCGGCTGTGGATGCTGCAATCTCCCTCTGCATGAAGCTCGGTGCCGCTACTCCTCACCATGTCATCAGCTGTGAGCCTCGTAGCCGGCAGTGGATTACTATTCTGGACAGCCTCTGCTTCTGGTGGCGCATCGCTCAATGCTTTGTCCTGCTGCTGCACTTTCAGTAAGGCCTGTTGTGTGGAAGTTGCCAAGCCTGGTGCCAGTTCACTGCATCGATCCAGAATCTGCCGCTGTTGCTTTAGCAGCTGCCGCTCTGTCGCCTGCAGCTGCAGTGCCATGGCATTCATCTGCAAAACAGATGCTTGCACTGCTGCCTGCTGCTGCTCAGCTGCTTGCAGCTGACCCGCCAAGCCATCACCCCTGCAGGGGGCGCCTGTAGCCATTGGTGCGTTGCCAGGGTCAGCATCCCAGACGCTTTCTGTGGCTGCGCTTGCTGCTGCTGCTGCTGCTGCTGCTGCTGCTGTGCGGCCAGCATCACTCTCCAGGCGATGTTTTGTGGCGATGGCTGCTGCTGTGGCTGCAGCTGCTGCAGCAGCTTCTGCCTGCTTACACAGCAGCACTGCCTCCTGCTGCTGCACCCGCAGTGCGTCCTGCTGGTCCTGCACTCCTGCTAGCAACGCCTTTGTCACCTGGTGCAGGTGCAACAACCTCGCCCTGCTGTTGCCTGCAGCACCTGGCAGTGGTGAGGTTTGACTGACATCTGCAGGCCCTCCTAGATTTGATGCTGCCGTTGTTGCACCTGCAGATGCAGCAGCCTCGCTACACTGTAAGGGATAGATGGCCGTGCCTGCTGACACAGCAGCTGTGCTTGTGGTCATGCACGGCTGCTTTAACGGCTGTCCGTGCTGAAGCTGCCATTGCTGATGCGACTGTTCCTGCGAGGGGACATGCACACCCAGCTGCTGCTGCTGCTCCAGCTGCGTCTGGTCCAGCTGAAGGTGCTGCTCCAGCCGCTGCAGCTGCATGTTCACTGCCTGCATCTCCTTGAGAGCAAGAGCCACATCCCGCATGTCACAAGGCAGCGACAGCTGCTCGCAGCAACCCAGTTGTTGCTTTTGGTGGCTTGCAGCCACGGCTGCTACGCCACCGTCTGCAGTAGCTGGCACGGGGCTGCAGTCATGCCTCTCCCCCTGGCTGTGATGCCGCAGCAAGTGCCCTGCGCAACTCAGGGCTTGCTGCAGCTGCTGCAGCGCCCAATGCGTGTCCAGACCGCTTGTGACTGTGCCTTGCTCTGCTGCTGCTGCCCTTAGTCCTGCTACCTCCACTGGCACTGCTGCTGGAATGCATGAGGGCTCTCTTCCTCCACGCGAAGAGCTGCAAGTGTTGGCGCTGAAGTTCCTGGATGTACTTGGACCTTGCAGCCACTGCTTGCCTCTTGAGAGCTGCTGTGTTGTCGCCTGCTGCTCATGCTTCGCGATGGTTGTGTCACTACCGCCCAGCCTTTCATTGGCGGCTGCTGCAGTAATCCTGGGCCTGCGAGGTGGCGAGCTGCTGCGGTTGCTTCTGCAGCAACGGCTGCCGCGGCTTGCAGGCGACTGTGCCTTCCCTGCAGCCAAAGGCTGGCTGCTTCTGCGCTGCTGCTGCTTCTGCTGCTGCCCTGCTGCAACATGGTCAAACACTGTAGCGCAAGCAGGCAACCACAGCATGGTTATAAGTGACAGTTGAAAACCCCAAGCATGTGGTGTTGGAGCTACGCTGCAGGAGGCTGCTAACATAGGGCTTGCACAGTAGGTGCCAGCTGCGATCTTTAGCACATCGTATGTTACTACCTGCTGCGGATACGCGGCCCTACTAGCCGTTTTGCATCAGGCTGCTGAGCAGCTGCCTCGGCTGCCTGGGCTGTCTGCTGTGCTGCTTTGCGGTGTATCAACAATTATGTACCATTCACGCCGCATGCTGAGCAAATCACCACCATAAGGCCGTCGCAAATGCTTGCAGGATATGTTGTCAGCTGATTGGGCTATCTCCACTGCCACATTGTGACTGTAGCACAGTTGCAGGCATGCTGACTGGGCCCCCGGCTACTGTATTTTCTGGCATGGGGCTGCTGAGTGGCTTGCAGGACAGCTGCCAGCTGCCAGAGCTAGGCTGACTATGGCAGCTGTACTGTGCTGATAAATCATAGCGCTACTGAGCTTGCCAACTGGGTGCCCTGCTTGCTTACCTTCTGGCATGTGGCTGAGCTCCGCAAGCAGCTGCATCAGGCTGCTGACATGCTGCAGATCCCCTGCCACTACAGCACAGGGCGAGATATGGAACAAGTCCACTCCAGGCAGGGCAGCGGACAGTGCCAACAGCTGCAGGCAGTAAACAGCAGTAGGGAAACACAGCAGGTGCAGGGCAGTGCAGGCGCAGGCATGACAGGGTTGGTTGTGGTGGGTGACTGCTCTGTGCACCAGGTGCACTGTGCGTCAGCCTGGTGGTTTCCTGCAAGAGTACCCAGAGGTGGATGGCAGCTTATGACAGAAGGTGCAGTGGCAGGGCTGCAGTGGACAGTTTAATGGGGTGCTTTGCAGGGATGCAGGCGCTTGCTGCCGCGCACGGCTGGCAGCTGGCAGCTGTGCTTACCACTTCTGCGCAGTTTGATGAGCGCTGCACCATGTCCTGTGCATGTCGGCGCACGTCGCTGAGCTGCTGTTTGAGAAGGACCTCTGCTGCTGCAACAAACAGCGAGGCCCTGACAGTACAGCAGCGGATGCGGCCGCGGCCCGTTGTTGCTGAGCGACCTTGCTTACGCTGCACTGGTAAACTTACCACATGACCTGCTGAGCTGATGTATTCAAGCGTGCCTGCTGCATGTGCATGGTGTTGTTGCACTGTGCCTGAGCCAATCTGGCAGCATGGCTTTATCTGCACTTGCATTCATGCCAGCCGCTGGCACAGGTGGGCACCACGGTGCTGCTCCGCCATATGCAAGGTTGCTCACCTAGCAGCCAGCGCCTGCACATCCTCTGACCTTCTTACACGGTTGTCTATCCCAACGAGCCTCTGTGGCAGCGGAGAAACGGCTGGTGAGTGTGTCAAGCGTGTTGACGTGTCTGCTGGGGAAGTGCTGATGCTGTCGTATTGAGCAGTACCAGTACGACGTTGCATGCTGGAACCAGCAGTTGTTCGTCTTCTGTTTTATGCCTGCGGTATGAGGTAATAGTGGCCATCGCGCAAGCCCTGCTACGACGCTAGGCAGCACTGCACCACTCTTGTGGACTCTCCGCAGCTGCAGCTTGGAAACGCATTGGCCTGATGACGCGACAACCTGTACTGAGCCCTATCAGCAGAGTGACGCGTCTATCATGTCGGTTTGGGTCCTGGCCATCACATAGACACCGTCTGACAGTTGACCAGGACGACATGAACTACAGCCTGTACTACTATCTATGCCAAAGATCACTGGCACGTTTTCCGCACACACATCAAGCTTTGCTTACATGAGCAGTCTCGCATGCGGGGGTAGGGTGACACTGCTTGCTTGCCTGCCTTGTCATGCTAGAGTGCTGCTGGTCATGCTGCTTCTTCACATCACTCACCTCCTGAGTTTCATCACAGTTGGTCTCGCACATTGGCATGAGACTGCAGCGAATGACCGCAACTGTGCTGCTGCATTGACAAACGTGATGCGCACAGTTCCTGACCCTCACTGCTGCACCATGTTGTAACGCAGGTCACTCCTGCCACTGTCAGTCACCCAATCAGATTGGCATCCCACGCAGCAAGATCGGGTTGTGAGCATCAAAGGCTAATGATAACTTGATGCATTTCAGACAACCAAACCAGCTGTAAACAATGCGATCCATGTGATCTGCTTGCGACACAATGCAGGTGTTGGCTGGTAATCAACATCTCAGAGACGATTACCTGCTAGCTGGTAGCATTCGCCTTGCCAGCATCAATCAGGTTCACTCCATCCACTAACCAGCTTTGACCTCTTGGAAGTGCCTCTGAAAGCAGCCCCCTTCCAGGACCTGGCCACAATGGATAAACCCACACCCACAGCCCGACTATTAACTTGGTCGCCATCAACCCATGCAGCCGACACCAGCCTGCAGTGTGACACCGTACATCCATGTAAAATAACGAGTAAACGGCTCCATGTGCCTCGCATCCACGAGTCACTGCTGATGACCAAGCCCTGCACTGCGGCAGGCCGCCATGCATGCGACCGTGCTCGTTGACTGGAGACCAGGTGCTGCGAGCAGCAGCGCAACAACCCACAGGTTCATCACATGCAGCACCAAACAGTAAGCAGCAAGCATCACGCTGCCGTTGAAGTGCAAGCTTGCAGGAACACTGCTGGATTGACACACCCTGCAGCACACGCACAGCCGTAAGATTGCTCAGCTGCACTTCCTGCTTGGCGGATGCTTGCTTGAACTGCTGCCTTGCGGTTCAACAGGCGGCAGGACGAACACCACGCACACCAACACCCATGTGACACCCTGCTCACTGTGGCACAGTGCACCCGCTGCACAGTGCCGCAGCATGCAGCCAAAAGCCCCGTGCATACAATGCTGATACTGGTAGCTGCGACTGCTCTACTCTGCAGGATGCTGTGCCCTGTGTTTGCCGGCAGCAAGCAGCTTGGCAATGCGCGAAGCAACACACCGTGATGCATGTGTCGATGCGCTGTAGTCAAGAAATGCAGCACACTTCCCCACAGCTCCATGGGTAGCTAGATGTGAGCAGGGTTGGCACGAGCGTGCTTGTGCCAGCTCACTGTATCGCAAAACTTGTCGGCAGCGGTTGTGCGCGGCAGCATTAGTGGGTCGCAGTCCATAAAAATCAAACTTTGTTGTGCAAAAATGCTACCTATATGCCTGCAGACAATACCGTTGGGCCCAGGCAGAAGCTGCACACGGCGCTTGTCCCAGCAACCACAGAAGGTGGTAGCTTGGTAGCTAGATGTGCCAACGGCATTGCCAAATGCAGGGATCGCAGCTGCAACTACCAGCAACAGCGCACCCAATGCAAACAGCCACCCTGACAACAGATCACACCTGGCCAATCATGCTCATTCAAGCCCATGAACAGGTGATGCGCGAATCTCCAGGCAGGTAGAAAACAGCAGCCATGCTGCAGCAGCACAACAGCAGATCTGTACCGCTAAAATGTGCATGACGTGCATATCACACATCGCTAGACCTTGGAACTGATTAAAATGGTTTGAGTTGGACCAACCCACCTCAAACCAATTCTACCAGGTAAGCATTCTTAGAGACAGAAGAGTGACACGGCTCCTCTGCCGCATGAGTAACCAGCTCAATGACTGTCCTTCAGCAAGCCTCCAGCAAGTGTTCAAGCGGAACTCGTTGCTCAAGCAGACGGTGGCAGCATCCAAACGTACCAACAACAACGCCAGCATGAGGTTGGTGATGTAGTGCTCATCACCACATAAGTAAAAGAGCACTCGCACGGCAACCATATCTCAGGACAGTCAGACAAGAACCCCATACCCCAAGGTGTAAACTGCCGTGATTGAACTACAACAGTGATTGAACTTACCGCAGCAGTTGTGCTGGATGATATGCCACAAGCTGAGTTCACAACGGCTCAAACTGGATCACCCTGCTTGCACAAGCGTTGATGCACCACAAGTGTTGCGCTGGCAAATCTGGCTGACTCCAATGTCTGCAGTCCGTATGCTAGAACCAGAACCTATGCAGTCACTCTGCTCTCACTTGTGCTCCACTTGTCAACATGCCTGACAGCATATGCGCATCGACCCACCCAGCACATTTTGCTTTGCAAGCTTAGCACGCACTTACTGTGCAAGCGCTGCCACAGCTGACCTGCAGAAAGGGCACACAAACACACTCCGGGTGTCCGAATCAAGCATGGAACAGCAGCACTGCACACACAGCTGGTGACTGCAGGGCACGAGCTGCACTGCAGGTGCAGCATCCATGCACACGCCACACAGACCTCCTTCACTGCTGCCAAGCTCAGAGCCACCGCAGTCAGCCACACCCCCATGTGCAACTGCAGTGCAGCCGCCGCTGCTGCACAGGGCCAGCCCTGCAGCATCGCTGGCGTGTCCTGCCGCACCGCTGTGCTGCGCAGCATGCTCAGTCGCCGGTGCTGCTGGCGGCTTGTCGTTCGCCTCTGTCTGACCGCTGGGAGCTTCCTGCAAGCCAGCACGGCTCTGCGCCACGCGCCGCAACACGTCCAGGTCAGCCTGCAGCTTGCTGCGCAGCACAGCGCCAGCTAGGCGCACCAGGCTGCCGGGGCCCAGCTGCACCGCCGACAGATCCCCTGCGGCGCCGTCCGCTGCAAACAGCGAGGCCAGCGGCGTCGAGGGGCGCAGCCGATCGGCGAGGTCCGTGTTGCTGTGGCGCAGGGCCAGCTGGTACGGCAGCTGGTGGTTGCGGTCCGCAAACTCCCGGGGGTCCGGCATGCCCCTGTGCTGCCACTGCTCAGCCTGCAAGCAGAACGCACCACCGGCTAGGTCAGCAGCCGTGAAAGAGCCCGCAATGTGTGCACCAAGGCGTACGTCAAGCATGGAGCCGACAGAAATGCAAGCGGATAAAGGCGTGTCATGAGGTGCCAAACTGCTGCCACGGCTCAGCATGCCATGAACAGCGACCAGCACCTCATAATGTACGAGCAGCAACAAGGTGTCAACTCCTATGCAAAATGCAGACACGGGCAAGCCGCCGCACATATCAATTGCCACTGACATGGCACCATCTGGACACCTGACATGCATCCGCTTGCTGGCAGCGAAGCAGCAGTACAAACACGCAGCACAACTGCAAGTCAAGGTGGTTCAGTGCACTTCAAATGCTCAAGAATGTGCTCCTGGGCCTGAAACAACTTGGGTGCTGCCAGCTGCTGCCGTCTCTCGCTCACGTATGCTTTAAGCAGGTGCATAGCCAGTGCGGGGTCGTTCTTCCTTGCCGCCACATGCAGCGGGCTCGACCCCTTGGGCAGGTTATCCCACACCATGCAGTCAAGCAGCGACACCAGTGACGGGTTGGCGCCCACGCTCAGAAGCACCGCCAGCGTCTGCTGCGCGCCGGCCTGCACTGCGTAGTGCACGGCAGTGTGGCCCACCTCGTTGCGCACGTCCACATACCTAGCAGCAGCAGCAGCAGCAGCAGCAGCAGCAGCAGCAGCAGCAGCAGCAGCAGCAGCAGCAGCCACCAATGCAGCAGCAGCCACCTCACAAGCTCAACGACACGAGACGCAAGGTGGGCGCTGCCAAAGCTGCAGGTGCATGTTGGCATCCAGGCAACGCCATGCATGTTATTGTTCTGCGCATACGCTGCACTGGTGGCAGCAGTGCAGCTGCTGCTTGTAGAGCCTGATGTGCACGATTAGTAGTGACAACACACCACGTCTCTAGCTGAGTACAGTGCCTACACTCAAGATACTGCAGCAATGCAGCAGGCTCCTGGCAGCTGCAGCCCTGCTATCGAGACTAACATGCATCAGTTGTAGTGATCAGCGGCAGCAGCAGCAGCAGCAGCAGCAGCCTCACCTAGTGAGTGGTGGGTTTGGGCTGTGCACTGGCCCTGCCTCCCCTGCAGCTTCCAGCAGCAGGTGCAGCACTGCAGCTTCGCCAGAACCTGCCAGCACAACCACAAGCACCAGCTCGGCCTCATACACAGCAGGCTGTGCTGAGAGTCCCACACGGACAAACCACAGTACAGCACAGCGTTGTGCCACTACAGTGTGACTGTCAGTGTGACACTGCAAACCACCATGTGATAGCATATGCAGAGACACGGAGGCAGGCGCATGCATACTGGTGTGGCTGTGGCTCGTGCAGCGTTGCTGTCCAAGCTGTTGAGCTTGCTCAGCATGTTGTGTCAGCCTTGAGACCCACCTGCGCCATAGTGCAGCGCAGTACTGCCCAGCTTGTCTATCGCCCAAGGATCAGCTCCCTGCATACATAGACGATCGACATGCAGCAGCAGGTCAGCAGCAACACTGCTGCGGTTGGTTTGCTGCAGGAGACTACATGCTGCCAGTGGCACACCATGTGATGTGCTTTGCTGGAATGTTTCACACGTGCTGCCTGCTGCAGGGCAGGAGGGGACAGTGGAAGGCAGATAGAGAGCTTTGTCCTGCAGAAGACACCTGCTGTGATTTTATTGGCCCCTGCAACCACTGGATCCCAGTCCCTCTCCTGCTGCTGTCGCCACAACTGTTGATGTTTGTTGTCAAGTGCAAACCGCACCTGCCGTAGCAGCAGGCGCACGCTGTCAGAGCAGCCACTCTCTGCTGCCATCATGAGCGGGGTGATGTCCCTGCTGGTGCGTGCATTCACCAGCTGCTGCACCAAGCTCCCCTGCTGATCCTGCTGCTCCTGCTGCTGCTCCTGCCGCTGTCGTTGCCTGCTGCGGCTGATGTTGCGTCTGCTGCTGCGCCGAACATTCGCCAAGCAGTGCCTGTACTTGACGTCTTCTGCTCTGCTGATCAGTACAGCCAGCACTTCTGCTGACCCCGCCCGAGCAGCCAAGTGCCAACAGCTTATCTGCAAGAAATTGCTGTAGCACAACAGCTGTGGGTAGGCATCTGTGAGGGCGCCCACTGCAGCTGCATCACCTGCACAGCACAGTGTTGCGTCAGCAGTTGTGAACTGAGACACTGTGCTGCTGGTAGACGTAGGCTGGAACTGCTGTTGCAGTTGCAGCTTTGCCTCACGATGTTTGGAATCTGGTGATTGCAATGCAGCCTGTTAGGGATGAGTGTGCTCCAAACGGGTTGAAACAGCAGTACACCCAACCAAGCCGCCATTTGAGATGTAGTCAAGTATACGACACTGCCGTTACCTCTGAGTGTGTATTTGAGCAGCTGGGTGCCTCTGTCGGAGAGGCTGCTGGCAGCTGAGCCCATCAGTGGCTTGATCGCCACGAGCGTGGGGTCACGTGACGTGTACACAGCTTGATGTGCCGTTTTTACAAGCAGCGTATACGCAAGAAAGCGACTGTGTCGAAGATCTAAGCAGCGTACAATGAGCCAGAGTCAGAGAAAGGAGCAGGCACAGCGCCCCTTCGATTACCTACCTAGGGGCTACTATGAAGATGTTCCGTGTGTGGTCTCCTATGGACTTGCGTTCTTAAAGTGATGAAATTGCGTAAACTTAAGACGTCGTAAGAGTGCTGGCGCAGCTGGCGAGTGCTTTGCACTCTGTTACAAGGCAGTTAGCTGGCCTGGTCAGCATCTTCGGCACCACCTGCTGCTTCTGCGGCTGTGTGACCTGGCTATGTCAGTACATGTGTGTGGGCTACGCAGCCACCTTCGGTCGAGGAAGGAAGCTGATTCTGATGCACACAAATGCAGTCTGGCAGGCTCAGTGACACATGTACCCGTAACTTTCGATTTAACGAACCATGATTTAACGAACAAGGGCGATTTTAAAGAATGCAACTACATATCAGTAATAGCCAGTAGCACGGCCGTTGGCCACTGGCAGTGGCTTGCTAGTCTGCCTGTGCCAGCCCTCAGCCATCAAGTCTGCTGAGGCTGCATTTACAAGGCAGACGTCTCGTCAACGTGATGCCAGAAGCAGAAACTTGATGGACCTTGACAACTGTACACAGGGGTGATCAGTAGTATCATCAAAATACCACCCCTGATTGTACACTCTGGCAGTTGCGCTGGCGTGCATACGCAGTCACCACACAAGAAACCATGTACATCTGCACAACCAATCTCAGCTCAAGCTGTGGCCTGCATCCTGTGCATCATCTCTTCCACATTGAGCTTCAGCTCCCCTGCAGCCTTCATCTCCAGCACAATGTCGCAGCCACCCAGCAGCTCACCCTGCACAAACACCTGCAGGCCAAGCGCAGCAAGCAGCAGCAGCGACAGCGGGCATGCATCCATCAACGACGTTGCAGCTGCCAAGCAACCCCCCCTGCACAGAACACGTAATGCAGCTGCAAGCGGCTGCAGTGCAAGGCCCACGGCACGCACGGCACGTCGCCATGACTTGGCAAGCTGGCACAGTGTGGTCATGCACCCCAGTGCACAACAGCCATAGCCCAGACGCAGAAAAATTGCCGCATGCTGATTTGTGTGAAAAATTATA
>JACERP010001195.1:0-25683 GCA_014080715.1 Scenedesmus sp. NREL 46B-D3 | reverse complement strand
TGTCGCCACCCGCTGCGGTCCCCTGCTCCCGCTGCCGCCTCGCCCACCTTGACAGCCAGCACCATGTTTCCTGCTGTAGCCCACAAACTGCAGTGCATGCCGCTCGTCGTACACCGCGTACACGCCCAGCGGCTTCTCCCCCTCACGGCTGTCCAGGTAGCCAGGCACTGCCAGGATGCTGCTGCCATCGTCTTCACCCTGCAGGGAGCGGCAACGGTATGCGGTGGTCGAGCCAGCGCTGTTCATCTTGGAGCTGGTGGCAGAGCTACCAGTGCAACGTGCTATTACACCTCTTGTCAGGTGGCAAGTAGTAAGACACTCGCTGCTGCTGCTGCTGCTGCTGTTGTTGTCACATGCTACCCTCCTACGCGCCAGATCGCACTGAGGTAGCCTCAGCCGCTATGAAAATACGTATGCTACAATTCGATTGTCTCGTACCAACTGCAGGCGCCTTCATTGCACAGACCCCCTCACTCAAGCACGCCAACTGGTTCACGGACCCTCACGTACCTCCCTGAAGTTGTAGCGCCTAGAGGACGCATGCGCGTCTCCCTCCTGACCATAAAGCGCGTTGTGTAGCGATTTGTGCCCCTCAGGGACGGCGTCGTTGGTTACCACCGACGGAAGTGTTCCGGGCAGGCCAGCTGCCGCGTCTGGCAGTGCATGGCCGCGCACGGCTGCTCGGTACTGCGGTTGATGTATGCTTGGTGCCAATGCACGCGCCCTGGTTGAGCAAGGTGCATAGTTGGCA
The DNA here is from genome assembly GCA_014080715.1 of Scenedesmus sp. NREL 46B-D3. Taxonomy (NCBI): domain Eukaryota; kingdom Viridiplantae; phylum Chlorophyta; class Chlorophyceae; order Sphaeropleales; family Scenedesmaceae; genus Scenedesmus; species Scenedesmus sp. NREL 46B-D3. Next base: position 24,932 of record JACERP010001195.1, on the reverse strand, counting down.
AGCAGGTGATGTCGGTGAAGAGCCATGGCAGGTGATGATCTGACCCACACAACTATGCTGGATGCAGCTACAAGAGGCATACATAGCTTATCATATGCCCAAGGATCAGCAGAAAAAGCCAGTCTACAGCAGGATCTTGGCAGTTACCAGAACCTGAACCGCACCACTAATATCCCGGAGAGGCTCTCACAGTGTGGTCAACACGGTGGCGTACGGGGCAGAAGAGGCGTTGCACGGTGTGTGCACGGAGCTACGCCGCAACAGCGGCGTGAATTGCTGAGCATGCAGACACCAAGAAACAATGTCAAGAGGGCGGCATCCCCGGGTCTCCAGTGAGCCAGCAACCTCATGTAAACAAGCAGTGCAGACGACAACCTATCCACATATACAAGCTGTGCAGATACCAGGCACCAATGCACTAGCAATTAAACAGCATTGCGCTGTCACTGTGGCTACTGCAGTTTTCCAGCATGTAGGAGAAGCCTGGTGTGGATCCACATCTGCATGCAAGCTAGACAAGTACATGAGTCCAATGTGTTGCTCAGCAGCGGCTGTCACTGGCAGTGGGCGCAACCACCCCGTCACACGGTCAGTCGCCATGTTGCCCTCGACCAAAGTCACCTGCTGACCAGGGTCACCTCCTGCTCTTCCTGGGCTGCTGCTGCTGCTGCTACTATTGCTGCTGCTGCTGCTGCTGCTGTCGACCCGCGTTGAACGCTGCCACCACCTTGCAGTAGAGCTTGTGCTGCTTGAAGTGCTGCTGCTGGCAGGCCCTGCTGCAGTAATGAGCCACCTTGCAGCGGCTGCACCTGCTGCCCCCCTTCTTCACCAGCTGCACCTCACTCAACCCTGCCAGGTTTAAGCACCCCACATTGTTGCGGCAGGACGCGCACGCCACGCCCGGCTGGGCTGACATGTCATCACTCACAGCCTCCAGGAGCTGCGCCACCTCCCCCAGCTGCTGACGCAGCTGCGCGCCACGCGCCGTGTCGGCCGCCCCGGCAGCTGCCTGCCGCCTGCTGCCACCGCCGGCATCGCTGCCGCCGCTGCTGCCGCCCTGTGACTCACCATGAGCCTGCAGCTGCCCCTCCAGCTGCTGCATGGCCCCCAGCAGCGCCTGGTGCTGGGGTGACCAACGGCTATCACCATGGCGGCCAGGCCAGGTTGGTTGGTGCCCAGCCAGGCCAGGTGCCTCTCGCACGACCTCAGGCTGCTGGCCAGGAACTGCATGCCTTCAACGCTGGGCTGGCAGCCAGGGGCGGCGGGCAGCCCCTTGGCCGCTGCTGCTGCAGGGGCGGCGGCTGCACCTCCAGGGGCCCCTGGTGCTGCGGCCTGCTGTTGTTGCAGGCTGGCTCAGCTCTGGCTCCAGCGTCCACCCCATCGTGCTGCAGCCTGCAGGGCTGGCCAGCAGCTGCAGCATCAGCCGTGCAGCCCACATCAGGCCACGCAGAGCCAGGCGCACAGCACCCCAAGCCTGCGGCAAGCAACCTGAGCTGGCGGCTGGCTGTGCCAGCTCGGCTGCAGCCAGGTCAGGCACAAAGTTGCACACGATGACCGCGGCGCGCAGGCTGTCGCCCGGGGCGTAGTACTGCAGGCCCAGGCTGCTGCCGCCTGCCGCGCTTGCTGCTGCCACCTTGAGCACGGTCAGCAGCAGGGCCTGCAGCTGCTCCGCCAGGTGGGGCTGCCTGCGTGCTGCCTCGACTAGCCGCGGCAGGGCCTCAGCCCCGCTGCTGTCTGCCATGCGCACCAGCTCCTGCAGCATGTCGATCACCTGGCACAACTTGGGCCACAGGTCGAGCTGCGGGGCGTAGCCTGCCGCCGGGCCTGCCGCTGGTGCTGCCGCAGCTTGCTGCTCAAGCAGATTTGGCTGAGCATCATCATCATCCTGCTGCTGCTGCTGCTGCTGTTGTTGGGGTGTGGCCTGGCTTCCTGAGCGGTGCCTCCAGCAGCTGCACCACCAGGCTGGGCTGCTCCAGCAGCAGAGTGGCCAGCCGGGTGCCATGGCCCCCAAGCGGAGCTGCAAGGAGAAGTAAGAATGGGCAGCGCCAGAGTGTCAGCAGGTGACAGGAGTGTCAAATGTCCTGATTCTGAACTGCCAGCACCATAACAGGTTGTAGTGCAAACACACTATCGAGTGTAGATGCTGCTGTCACTGCAATTTGGGCTGCATCCGCCATCACGCAAGGCCAACCAACGAGCAGACAGCGCCTCGCAGCCACACTCAACCAGCACGCTGCAGCTGCGGCTGCTTGCCACCCACCCCATTTTAGTGCAATGTTGAGGTACGCTGCAAGGCTGGCCGTGTGGCCTGCAACCTGCCCAGGCGTCCTGTCGCTGGCTTGGTGGTGGTACAACGCAGCAGGGGCCACCGCCTGCAGCACTGCATCAAGCACCTTGCTACCCAACTCGCCATTCAACTGCACCGCAGGCAGCACGCTGAAGACAAAGTCGGTCAGGCGCCATGCCACAGCCATGCATTTTACATTGTCGGCAACCAGCAGCATCATCTGCCCCAGCAGCTGCACCAGCGGCACCACCAGCCAGCCGTCAGGCACTTCCGCCTCTGGTGATGGCTGCTGCGCTGCCGGCTGCTGCTGTTGGTGCTCTGCTGCTGCACGGGTTTGTGCATCAGTTTTCACAGAAGCACTGGCGCTCGACGCTGCACCATCATTCCTGCCACCGCTGCTGCTGCTGCTGCTGCTGCTGCTGCCTGAAGCAGCACCACTGGCCACACTGCTGTCCAGGTTGAGTGTGTCCAGCGCACGGTCGAGGCCTGCGATGCCCTTTGCTGCCCGCTGCCATCTCCTGCTGGACACCTCTTCCAGCGCAGCCATGTGCGGCAGCAGGCCACTGGCGGTGATGCCAGGCGCACGCGCCAGCAGCTTGGCCTCAAGCACATCCGGCAGCCCGGATATGAAGAAGATGCCCAGCACTGCGTCGTGCCCAGGCGGCACAGTCCGCTGCCGGCGCTGCCTGCTGCGCTGCTGGCTGGCGCTGCGGGCGGTGCGCCTGCTGAGCAGCGGCAGTGTGCCAGGCACCACTGACGCGCCGCCCGCTGTGCTGTGCAGCTGCCTTGCCCTGATGGCAGTGACCAGCACCAGCAGCCTGTGCATCTCTTGGGGCGACAGCAGCTCCACGACAGAGGGCTGCAGCGCCTGCGCCTGCTGCGGCTGCTGGCCACTGGGCTGGACCACCTGCACGTACATTGCAGCAGGCACATGTGGCGCCTGAGTTTGCGGCCGTTGTCTTGTTTGCATGGGCATATGCCTGCCCTCTGCAGATGCCAACTGTGGCTGCCTGGCTGTTGCCTGTGAGCTGCTGCTCACCTCACTGAAGATGGCCCCCGCGAGCACTTCGCCCACTTGGAACGCCTCAACCGCAGCTGTGCTGTGCAGCTTGATGGCGGCCTGGATTTCAGCTGCTGTGCGGCGGGTGCTGAGCTCGACCATGAGCCGGCTGAGGCTGCTCCATCAACTTCTGCTGCTGCGCTTGCGTCTGATGTCATCTGAATCATGCAGTGCCAGCCCTCTACCAGCACCACCACTGCCAGCTGTGCCGCAGGCAGTGCCGTTTGAGCCAGGCCGTGTCCTGCCAGCTGCCTGGTGAGCAGGCCGCTGCAGCTCCTCCACAGGACCAGCAGCGCCGAACTCAGCATCTCCACAGCGCCTGTCTCCCATTGGCAGGCCTTATGATCCTGGCTGCCGGCTGCTGTTGAGCTGGGTGCCTTGGATGCCTGTGCCAGCACCACGCCTGCCACGGCTTGGCAGGCTGGGCCAACGGCTGACGTGACACCTGCGCAGAGCAACACAGCGCGGCGCAGGAGCATGCCGCAGCATTGTGGACACACGGCGCCGCACACAGCATGCGACATGTGGGGGTGCAGCATCGCAGGCAGTGCAGTGGTGCTGCGCTCATCAGGCGCTGCGGCAGCAGTCCACAAGCAGCGCAGGAGGTGCATTTGCCAGCAGCAGGTGTGTTGCATCAGCCCTCGTGTGTGACTGTGTGGCAAGCACAGCTTCCTCTTACCCTGCTGGCTGCTGCTGCTGCTGCTGCTGCTGCTGCTGCTGCTGCTGCTGCTGCTGTGGCGTGCACAGCAACCACCTCTGTGGCCACTTCCTGTGCGCACCTGAAGAGGCCAGCAGCAGCGTCACCTTCAGCATCGTGGGCTGGCTGAGCCATTGCTGTGAATGCACTTTCAGCAGCACAAAGCAGTTGCTGGTTGTCTTTAGCAGCGTTGCTACTGCAGAGCATGCGGCACCTGGCATGCTGGAGGCCCGAGCTGCTGCTGTCATGCGCAGTGCAGATGCCACGGCTGCCAATAACTCCAGCAGCTGGGTGTGCTGCAGCAGCTACCAGAATGTTGACTTGTCTTATGTCCTCGATACCATCCCTGCTGCACAGCGTCAAGCTGGCTGGTGGCTGTGTGGATGTGGCTCATCAGCTGCTGCCAGTGCTTTGGCTCAGTGGTGCCTACCAGCTCGGCAAACAGGCTGAGCGTGGGCTGATACTCTGCCAGCACTGCCTGCGAGGGTGGCTGGCTGTTCATGATGGCTGGGGTTGCGGAGCTGTTGCTACAGCCACTACTGCTGCTGCTTGTGCTGCCAGTAGTACTGCTGCTTCAGGATACAAGCTGCTAGACCGTTGTGAGCGGAACCGTTCTGCGCATTTAACCGCGGTAACAACGGGCTATCGTTCAGTGCGGTCGTACACGTGGGCACACCTCCCGTGCCTGGGCACTTTCGTGTGATCAAGGTGTTTGAATCATGCTGCTATTAACGAGTTGGAAACGAACACCATAAAAGTTGCCAGCTGGCCAGTCGGAGTCGGAGCGGCGGGAGTGACATATTTCTCTATTTCAATGACCAGTAAAAGACCAGCGCACGACGCCACCAGCGCGAACTGGCCTCACAACTAAAAAAATTTATGTTTCCGCCGTGATTTTTTTGGGCGCACCTACACTGCTTTCGGTAGTAGCCTAGGCACCATATTTCCTGCGCCAGCAGTACATGCACACAACTGCTGGCAAGCAAGCACGTGTCTTGATCTGCGTGCTGTGCGGCTTGCCTGGTTCAGGAAAGACTAGTCTGTGTAAAGACCTGGCTGGTTTTGCCGTGCAGAATGGAGGTTAGGGCCTTTGCACTGCATATTGTGCAGTCAGCCCAGCAACAACAGCAGCAGGCTGAACTGCCTTGTGCTTGTTTCCCCAGTTGCAGTGCACAACCTGTGCCTGGATGAACTGCTGAAGCACTGCAAAACCTCAAGAGTACAGGGGCACTTGCCTCCTGGACGCAGTAGCAGCAGCAGCAGCTGCCTGCAAGCAGCATTCACAGCTGCTGCTGCTACGGGGCAGCGCCATTCAGCTGTTCAGCAGCATGACGAGCTGCCATTCACAGCTGAGGCATGGCAGGTGAGTCAGCCACGGGTTGAACATAAAGAAAACCGGCAGCTAGACTCACAGAAATGTAAGTGTTGTGCTCATTGTTTGTTGCTGCGCACTGATCATTGTGCCCTGTCCTTGCAGGCCAGCAGGCAGCGCTTGCTGCAGGAGTCACAGTTGGTGCTTCAGCAACAGCGAGAGCAGCAGCAGCAGCAGCAACAGCATGTGCTGCTGCTGATTGACGACATCAACCACTACAGCAGCATGAGATATGACTTTGTGCAGCTGGCGCGCACATGTAAGCTGCGGACACATGCAGTGGCACACTGCACGGTGCAGCGCCGTCACAGCAGGTGCTGTGCAGGCCAAGAGCAGCGCCTCACCACCACCACCACCACCACCACCACCACCACCACCACCACCATCATCATCATCATCATCATCATCATCATCATCATCATCATCATCATCATCATCATCATCATCACCGCCACCACCACCACCACCACCACCACCACCACCATCATCATCATCATCATCATCATCATCATCATCATCATCATCATCATCATCATCATCATCATCATCATCATCATCTTCATCATCATCATCATCATCATCATCATCATCATCATCATCATCATCATCATCATCATCATCATCATCATCATCATCACCGTGTTGCTGATTCAAGCCACAGCAGCAACGTAGTCAGCCCGGCGCCCCACTGGAGTGGGGGGCAGTGAGAGCACTGCTCCCTGTGTTTGCACCTATCATGCACATCCCAAGCCTGCACAACATAACCAGCAACATGCCTTGGAACCAAACCATGCTCCAGAAGTGCACCAGCAACCTGGCAGGGACCTAAGCTCGTCAAGCATACCATCCTTCTGGGCAGAGGTGGCAGGACAGTGAATTGTCAGATGGTGTGCCTCACCCATGTGCTGTTGTGCTGCAGATGGCGCTGCATTCCTGCAGATCTACATGGACTGCCCTATGGTGCGTGCTGCTGCTCATGACTGAGAGAGGGGCGGGTGCAGGTTGCTGCTGCGCCATGCTGCAGCTGCAACAGCTGCAGCTGCATGCAGTTCACATTGCAGCCCGTGCAATGCCGCTCTTGTGGCTGCTGCTCTGACAACTGCGGTGCCCTTCCTGTTGCTGCTGCTCCCTGATGGTTGCTGCATGCATGCAGGAGCTGTCTCTGCAGCGCAACAGCCAGAGGCAGGGTGCTGATGTGGTGCCTGCTGCTGTCGTGGTGCAGCTGGCTGCTGCCTTTGAGGCACCGCAGCCAGCCAAACACCAGTGGGAGGCAGGCGCCACACTGACGGTGCACTGCAGCAGCAGCCAGGTCACACAGCTGCAGGGCTGCCAGCCACTCCCTGCTGCTGACTGTGGTGTGCGCGACGCAAGAGCTGGCGCTGGTGCTGAATATGCAGGGAGCCTAGCAGAGTGAGTGGATACGTGTTGGCCAAGTAGGCAGCCGTAACAAGCTGCAGCACCATGATGGGGCATGGCAAGCACGATAGAACTTCGCATCCAAAGTCAGCACTCCAGCTAGCTTCTGCTCAGCAAAGCCTTCCTGCTCAGCATAGCCTTCCAGCTCAGCGTAGCCTTGCTGCCAGCCTTTAAAATGCTGCAGCAAGGTTTAACTTGTATGTACGCCAACCCTGGCGCTGAGCGCAATGGGGTCAAGCATTCCTCGTCGTTGCAGAACCTTGGTTGGTTGCTGCCAGTATCAAAGCTCACCCCTCTGACGGCGGCTGCTGCTGCTGCCGTTGCAGGGCTGTGTGGCGTGAGCTGCTGGCCGCCTGGGGCGCACCGCTGCAGCCGCCACCCAGCAAAGCGGAGCTGGCAGCGCGCCGTGCAGCCGGCAGCACCGCCAATGCTGCCAGTGCCCTGCATGCGCTGGACCTGGGCAGTCGCAGCCTGCTGCATGACACGCTGGCGGCATGTGCACGGGTAGGCAGGCTGATGGTCTTGCTGCTGCCTTAAAGCAAATGTATGTTGTGAGTTGTCAGTAGCGTGTGTTTTTAAGTGTGCCTTATTCATGTTCTGTTTGGAAGGTCGAGGGAAGCTCGTTGCCACTCAGTGACTGGAGGTCGATTGCGTAGCTTGTCTCCTTTTCAATCTTCTGTTTGCCACGTTCATCTGCGTGCTTGTGAATAACTTCTGCTCATTGTCCGACTCTTGTGATGCTGTCTTTGCAGCCTGAGGTAGCCAGCAACCTGCTAGGTTGAATTCACACAGAGATATGCTTTGTGGTCGCTGCAGCACTTGAACTGGTCACTTGCTTCAGCAAACTCCTGAGCACAGCATTTGCTGCTTGTGCTCTGTTGCCTCCGCCGTTGCTGGACAGGACAAGAGAGCTGGTGCAGCTGCTGCCCTGAATGCACACCGCAAACAGCTGCTGGAGCAGCTGAGGCAGCAGCAGCAGCAGGCGGGATCCAATGTTGTTGGCACAGCGACTGCTCCTGCTGCTGGTGGGAGTGTGCAGGAGCTGTTGAGTGCTTTCCAGCAGCTGTGTGCCGAGTATGCTTAGGAAAACACTACTGTGAGGATGTAGCTATTGGGACAGTCACGTGAACAAGAGAAGCTGCGCCGACATCATGCACGAACAAGGCACTTTACCACCCTAAAACAGGCCATGTTCATAAATCGGCGCGAATAGCACCACTGCCAGCAACCATGCTGGTCACACAACAATATCATGCATTCAACAAACATGCAATGCCCTGTACCACACACTTCATGCCACTCCCCAGCCATGCCACCTAAGCTGCAGCAAGTGCATCAAAGCGCATGTACAAACTTGCACACCACTTAGCGCAGTGGCGTGGACGGACGCGGTGCTGCTACTGCAGCAGCTCAGCCTTCTTGCCTGTCTTGGAAACTGTCTCCAGCACTGCCTGGGGTGTTACATTGCCTCGCACCACCACGCGCTGCTGCTCTAAGCTCACGTCAAAGCTCTCCACACCTGCAAGGAAGCCAGCAGGAAGCAGCACAGCGCAGGAGCAGCAGCACACATGTAAAGAATGCACGCCTGCAGCTGCCACAACACAAATGAAACATGGACCTCGGCCAGTCAGCATGCATCAGATGGCAGCTAAATTGCCTACCGTCCATCTTCTTCAGCACACGCTCTACTGCTCCACTGCAGCCTGAGCAGGGCATCTCCACCTTCAGCACGACCTGCGGACAATGGCTAAACACTCTTAAGACAAACAATTAATAACGAGAGGCGCTGATAGGCAACGTATGAAGCGATAGAGCACCTCAGGCATCCTGCTGTGGGACTGGAACGAAGGGATGTGTTGAAGTGTGAAGAACTTTGTGCAGGTGTGGCGAGCAGTGTGTGCATTCAGCGATGTAGCGGAGTAAACAAAACCTGGGATTGATGTCAGGTTCGCTGCGAAGCATAGCTGGACAGCCCGCCCTACCAGTTAGGCACTTTTCAAACCATGCAGCTCAGCAAACAAGCATCGACCGGCTCTTTGTACAGTTTGATTGCAACTCAGCTGTAAATTCAACAACGGTCAGCTGAGGCTGCTCGCGACTGCTGAGGATCTATCAACTGCTTTGTCTTCACAACACCAACGCAGACGGAGGTGCTGAGGGAGGCAGACGCCATGCCGTCCTTCGAATATACCAATGAAATCAGGGGGTGTATAGAGATGGCAGAGGCGGCGCTGAGAGCAAAGAACACTGTGAGTGCTGCTGGTACCGGCTCTTCTGTGTTGCACTGGCACGTGCAGCCCTTTGATACATGCTTGTACTGCAAGCAGGCCCTCGACACGCTGTCAAAGGAAGTTGAAGAACTGAAGAATGAGCATTTGCAGCTCGTCAACCTAGCCACTGCCAGAGGGGTGAGCTGGCATTGTCACGCTGAGCAAGTGTGCTGCTGCTGCTGATGTGCCTGTTTGTGGAGCTATGTTGCACTGCTGGATGCCTGGTCACATTATGTCAAACGCTGTAAAAATCTTAGCTACGGTTGTCTGTGTGACTTTGTAATCACCTTGTTCATGTATCCCAGCCGGAGGCATGCCTGCCGTTGCTGTTGATGCCCTGCACCTGCTGAATGCATCACCTGCATTGTTTGCAGGGCGACCAAGTGCCGCTGCTACTGCAGCGCCTGGCGCAGACGCAACTGGAGGTGCAGTACGCACAGCTTGAGTCTGCCCGGCTGCGCTGCCGGCTGCAGGAGGAGACTGAGCTGCGCCAGGACTCAGAGCGCGAGCTGCAGGACACTGCGGCTGCGGCACACGCGCTGTGGGAGAGCATGCAGGCACGGCAGAGTGGAACAACCGGCTTGCAGCCACTCACCATCACGCAGTGCATGGCAGCAGCACATGCTGTCTGATGTCTGGGCATTGGCTGTTGCCCTGTGCAGCAACAGCGAGTGTGACATGAGCTGCATCTGCAGCCATGTGCTAAGCAGCATGCACAGGTTGCGCATGGTAAGCAACACCGTGTGTGCCATCTTGCAAGTGTGTGTGCATGTTGGTCCAGCCTGTCCCCAGCCATGCTCATGTTGCGCTGCTGTTGCTGCAGGCTGTGCACACTGAGGCGGCCGGCAGCCAGATGGGCAGCAGGGCAGGCAGCCGCGCCTCTGACACCTGGAACACACCGCCAGGAGCCAGCAGCCCCAACAGCAGCGCAGCAGGCCAGACACAGCGGCGGCAGCAGCAGCGACCACAGACCCCACTGCAGCAGGGGATGACCGCGGCAGCGGTGGCAGCGCTGGCCACAGCAGCTGCTGCAGTTGCTGCAGAGCAGCAGCACGGAGGGGCAGGCGGCAGCCTCCCCACAGCCCCTGTCAGGCCGTCCCTGCTGGGCACACCAGCAGATTCCGCTGAAGCTGGAGCTGGTGGCATGGCTGGGCTTGTTGGGGGCATCGCGCCTGCTGCCACAGATGCTGCTGGCACAGCCTCTGGGCTGGATGCGCCGCTGACTGGCATGCTGACGCCGCTGGAGCACAGGCTGACGTCGCTGTCCAGCAAGCTGGCGGTGAGTGCGGGGGAGCAGGCAGCAAAGGGGAGGGGGGAGGCATATGAGGCCAGCAGTGACAGAGAGTGTGCCTGCCCTACAGTGCTTGTGTGCTGACGCGCTTTGCACATGCAGTGAAAGCAGTAAGCAACTGTAAGTAAACGCGATATTTCCCCGATGCTTAAATGCAGGGGGCAGAATGCATACTGCTGGATCAACTGCACTGCAAGCTGCTGTGGCTGTGATGCCCTTTTCGTGTTAGCATCAGCGTGCAATCTCTTCCTGTTATCTGATGCTCTCCCGCTTCGCTGTCTGTATGGTACTCCCTGCATTGTGCGCCTGACGCTGCTGCTGCTGCTGCTGCTGCAGGGCCTTGTGTCCTGGTTGGATGCACGTGACACCACTTCACCCGGCTCAACACCACGCAGCAGCAGCAGCAGCAGCAGCGCTGCAGGACTCACATGCTACAGCAACCCCAGGCTGTATACAGCAGCAGCCAGCCGGGAAGGCTCAGCAGCGGCAGCTGGTGGCAGGGCTGGCAGCACAGGTATGCGGGTGCTGCCTCTGGGCAGTCCCATTGTTGGCAGTGGCAATATCTACAGCAGGGCTGCTGCATTTGATGCTGCCACTGATTATGACAGCTCAAGTGGCAGCGTCACAGGTGGTGATGCAGCAAGCATTGCCACACTGGGCCTCAGCCCATTTGCTGATATCAGCGTATTGCTGGCTGCTGCAGCAGCTGCTGCTGGCGCTGATGTTGATGGCATCAACGAAGATGGCGCAGCAGCTGCAGGGGATGATACTGGCGCAAACAGGGCAGTGGATATCTGGCGTGTGAAGGACAGCTGATCTTGAGGCAGCACATGCAGCTGCAGGTCAACGCTGGCCAGAGGTAGGCCGCAGGCACGGGTCGAGGCATTTCATTGATCACCTGCAGCATGCTGGCTTGACCGGGTGGGAAGTCGATTGGTGGTGCGAGTGCATGCTGCGGACATGGCGCGTGGTACGTGTTGTTGTGTTTGACACCCTTTGTGTTGACAGGAATGTGTGCGCCCTTGAGTGCTTTGATACCATCACAACAGTGTAGAATTAGGTCTTGACTTGTGTGGCATGTTGCTACAGGCCTGCCATCTGATTTCTGCGGTATACTTGCAATGGGCCGCTACCTAGTCGGCTGGCGGGTGCTGACGCACTTTGATGCCATGGTGTCTGCCATGGCTGCAATGCCATGGGCGGGATGCACGGTGGGGCATGCATGTGGCGCTCGCTTGCGCCAGGTGCCGCCCCGACCTCCGGGCTGACTGGCACCGACACTGTAAGCATGCGTGGCACAAGTGTGTTCGAGCCATACGCCAGGGCAGGCGAGTGGTGCTGCTTGTATTCCTTGCGTCTGCCGCACCAGCCCATTGCGGCAGGGATGGCTCGTTATCTGTTGTTGCTGCACTTCGTCTTGTTCCTCATTGTCAGTGGCTGGATGGCTGCCATTGTTATGTTGTGGTCGTGACAACATAGTCAGGCACAGCTGCCCAAGGCACTCTTATGCTGTGCAGGCAGGTGCAGCCGTCTGCAGTCAAGCAGCAGTAGCACTGACATGATACGCTAGCCTGCACACATTGGTGGGCAGCCCACGGCCACGTGTAGTGGAACGCCGATACAGCTGCTTGAGCGGGCAGTATGAACTGGTGGTTTGTCTGAACAGCATGGCTGATTCAGCTGAGTCAGCAGCAGCAGCAGCAGCAGCAGCAGTGCATCACCAGCAGTGGCTGGAACTGCTCAACATACAGGACTGCAAGCTGACTGGGCCACCAGCTGTGGGTTTGAAATCAATCTTTCTCTCACTCAGTGCGGTGTCAGCGGCCCATGGCGTTGCTGCCATGGTTCTGCATGTATTGTGATGCCTGGCTCTGTGCACAGTGCCGGGTTTTGAGTGGAATCTACCACAGCAGCTCCATGCATAATCCGGTGGGGCGCGGGGCCGATGGCGCTGATGCTATGGCTTCAATGGGTAATATGATGATGATGAGCAGCTCCATGCATAATCGTGTGTGCATGCGTGTGATGCACAGGCTGTACAATGGCCCACGGCAGGAGGCAGCAGGTTGGCAGGTTCGTTGTTCACACGTGCAAAATACATTTCAGCAGCGTGGACATGGCTGCCACCATCGTGGTGACTGGCCAGCCATGGCCTAGGCTTAGGCCTTGAGCGCCGGTGGGTTGTGACAACATGGTTTCCTCAGCCCCGCCTAAAAGCAGTCGCTGGTGGTTACGCATGAGCTGCTACTCAGTCTAGCAGTAGCCGAGTAGGAAGCTGAGCTGTATAGGACCTGTGGACGCTGACTAAACCGCACTTGCCAACCAATCTGGTGGCCGCCAACACACGTGAGATCGCCCTTCTGATAATGAAACGGAAGGTCCAAGACAACTGCGAAGCTCTTGGGCTGCTGGCTGAGAGTAGCATGCATATCTGAGAACAGGGAGCAGTACTTACACCCTGTCACAAACTCATGACTGACAACTGATCAGTGGTTCTGGGAGACGACCCCACTGGGGTGGCACGCCCGACAACAACGCAGCCTATGCACACACCGGCCGCCTCCGAGAGAGGCTCTCTCCCGGCCCAGCGAGGTGGTGGTGTGACCATCACATTTTGGATGTTACACGACGAAAACATCGCACATTTCTCAAGCCAGTGACAGGCTCATTGGGCAACCACTAAATCCATCAACCTTCAGTCTAAGCAAGATTTGGCCGTCACTGCTGTGACAGCAGCAGCACTGAATCCAGCTTAGAAGCAAAGCAGAAGAAAGTCAGAGTATGTTGATGACAACCGCCAACTGTATAAAACAGGACACTTAAAACATCAGCAACGTGCTGTGCCAGCCGCTGTCACAGTGTGCGATGCCACGCATGCCAGTCAGTTCTTCACATGCATCGACGGCAGGCCGTCCCCCTGCATGCGACGCACCGGCGGTGCACCACCACTGCTGGCGGCTGCCCCACTTAGACAGCGCTGCCTGTGGATACTGACCAGCTACCACCAGGCAGCGGCAGCATCAATTGTGTGGCTGCAGCTAGCTGTCCAACATCTAATAACAAATAGAAGATGGAAAAACTGCAACCCGGCACAACCTACATCAACGCCGTGCAACACGCATGGCACTCAGGGGAGTGCATCACGTAGCACACAACAGCAAGGCGGCCTGGGCAACACCGTCACACGACCACGGATACCAAGCTGATAGACAAGACACGCTTCCGTGGTCAGCAGTCACGTGCCTGCCAGGGGCTGGTAACATCATGCACTGGCAATGCAGAGACGCTGCCCAGCTGACAAAAGGCAGCACCACTGCAGCCCCTGCAGCATATGACATGCGCCACATGCGCCCATCAGCACCACCCATGCAACCATATCAACCAGGCGCCACCCTGCAGACCCGCAGCACGAGCGCCAAGCCCATGGCACTATGACAACCCAGCCAACGCACCAGCCGTCGCTGCCTGGCATGTGAAGCTTGAAGCTCGCCAGTGCAGCACAGCATGCTGAGCAGCTCAGCCTCCTGCCAGCAGGCCTGCTCAGAAGTCTGAGCCGCGCGTCTTGTTGGCCTCCACAATGCGGCCGATGACGTCATCGGCAGGTATGCTGCCGAGGTCGCTGCCGCCGTACAGCCTCACCGATAGGCCGCCGCACTCCGCCTCCTTGGCGCCCACCACCGCCATGACGGGCGTCTTGGCCTTCTCCGCGGTGCGGATCATCTTGGCGATGCTGGCGCGCTCCATCACCTCCACACGGATGCCTGCAGCGCGCATGCGCTGAGCGACCTGCGGGCAGAACAAGCAATGATGGCTGTGATGCTGGGAGTGCTTGGGCTGGCATGACAGCCACACTGTCCTGCTGCTGCGCAGCATCTATTACGCGACTGCAGTAAACAGTTTGTGGGTGAATGACGGGCACTGCGACACTTTGCGTGCCTGCACATTTCCAAACAGCCATTGTGCAGCAGGAACGATGCACAGCCCCGGGGCTCGCGCTGGGTGCAGCTGCTGGTGTGGGTCGCACCTCGTGCACGTACGGCACCACCGCGTCGTTGACCGGCAGCAGGCGCGCCTGCACGGGCGCCAGCCACAGCGGGAAGGCGCCCGCGTAGTTCTCCACCAGGATGCCGAAGAAGCGCTCCAGGGAGCCAAAGATGGCGCGGTGGATCATGATGGGCCGCTGCTTGGCCGCGTTGGCGTCAACGTACGTCATGTCAAACCTGCAAGGGCCCGGGAGGCACACGGGCGAGGGCACGCCGCAGCGCGTGAGGGCGGGGGGGGGCAGCCAGGGCGGCAGCCACGGTGGAACAGCGCGCCAGCCCACAATGGGTAGCAGGGTGATGCTCCAGCCAGTCAGCCACCACCAGCCAGCACCGCACACGTCAAGCAGCCACAACAGCCAGGCCATGCCCCCCACCGCATCCCCATACGCAACTCTGCGTCTCCACCTCAGCAACCCTGGCCGACCTCTCGCAGCACCAGCCGCCCTGCCCTCACTCACCGCTGCGGCAGGTTGAAGTCCAGCTGGATGGTGGAGCACTGCCACTTGCGCCCGATGGCGTCCTGGATCTTGATGTCGATCTTGGGGCCGTAGAACGCGCCGCCGCCCTCATCCAGCACATAGTCCCAGCCCTTGGCGCACAGGGCGCTGCGCAGCGCGCCCTCAGCCACGTCCCAGATGCCCGGCTCGCCCACGTGCTTCTCCGGGCGCGTGCTGAGGTTGACCTCGTACTGGGTGAAGCCAAACGCAGTCAGCACCTCCTGCACGCAGCGGCGGCAGCCGGTTGCACGCCTGGTCGGAACGCACGCGCTGATGGACCGGCTGTTACACACCAACAAGCAGCGGCTGTGCGTGTGCAGGCACTGCCTCCCACCCCTGCACCCGGCAGCACCCAGCCACTGCCCCCGCCTTGCAGCTTGAGCTCACGAGCCAGCCTGCTGCATGCGCTTGCTGCTGTCCACCCCCCCCCCCCCCAACCCCCCCATCCCCGCACCTGCACCAGGTCCAGCACGCCGCGGATCTCCGGCTCTATCTGCTCCGGCAGGCAGAAGATGTGCGCGTCGTCCTGCGTGAAGCCGCGCACACGGAACAGGCCGTGCATGGTGCCGCTGCGCTCATACCTGGCGGCACCAGCAGGCAGGCAGCACCAGCAGCGGCACCAGCAGCAGGGACGTCAGCACACGCTGCGGAAGGCGTTGATGCCTCACTTGCACCACCAGCAGGCAGCTGCTCATGTGCTGTGCGCCAGCAAACGCAGCGCTGCTGATGTGTGCGAAGCTGGCAGACAACTGAATTCCGTCCCCTGCCACACACGGCAACACGCCCCCGCACCTGTAGACCGTGCCCAGCTCTGCCCAGCGCTTGGGCAGGTCCCTGTAGCTGAAGTAGCCGTCCTTGTAAATGGCCACGTGGAAGGGGCAGTTCATGGGCTTCAGCTGGTACTCCTCGTTCTCAACCTGGGAGGGGGGGGGGGGGAGGGGGTAAGATGGAGTGGCAGCAGCAGGTGATGCACAGTACGATGCCTGTCTATTGCTGCTGGTGATGCACCCCAGCTGACGGCAGGATGAACTCGTTCGGCACAGTCACGCGGGCTACCACAACAATAACCAGACCCCAGCAGTGACATGCGTTCTGCTGTGTGCCCACTGATTGCGTTGCTGTGCCGTGCCTGTCACTGCAGCGCCCCAACCCTCCTTGCCGCTATCCCCACGCCCCCTGCGGCTCTGGCTGTCGATGCGCCTGCAGTGCAGTGCAAAAGCACAGGCCACACTGACTGCACACCCCACGCACCCCCTGCCTGCTTGTTCGCGCTGCAGCCTGCCCCTGCACGCGCCACAGGCGCGGTGCTCCTGCGGTGCGCGCGGCAGCGGCGCGGCCTCACCTGCATCTGGTCGTACATGTTCTCGCTGTAAAAGTCGAAGTGACCAGACGTCTTCCACAGGTCGACCTTGGCGATGTGTGGGGAGTAGACCAGGTCGTAGCCGCGGGCGAGGTGCAGCTCCTTCCAGAAGGCCTCGATGTGGTGGCGCACGATGCCGCCCTTGGGGTGCCAGAACACCAGCCCGCCACCTGCGGACAGTGCCGCGCATTGCAGCAGCGCTGGCTGTCGCGCTCGCTGCGCACGGGCAGCACGCACGGGGTGGTGGCAGCTGCTCACACAGAAGGACTGCAAGGCACACCCAGCTCAGCGTCACCCGCAGGCATCTCAGGCTGCGCTGCATGCACGCACCGACACAACGCCAGCAGCCGCTGCGTCACAGCCCCCCCCTGCCGCGCGTGTCACCCCCCGCCACCCGCCCACCTGCGCTCTCCTGTATGCTGAACAGGTCCAGCTCCTGGCCCAGCTTGCGGTGGTCGCGCCGCGCCGCCTCGGCCTTGAGCGCCTGGTACGCGCCCAGCTGCTCAGCAGACTCCCAGGCGGTGCCGTAGATGCGCTGCAGGCGGGACAGGCACGGCACGTTGGGCGGGGCATGCAGGGCGGCAGCCACAGCGCGCACCAACCCCCACCACAGCAACGCACCACCAGCCATCAGCGGCAAGTGCTGCTGCTGCCCCCAGCCAGCCGGCCAGCCAGCCAGCCAGCCGGGCAGCGGGCGCCGTCCCCCGTCCCCCCACCTGCAGCATGGCGTTCTTCTCGTCGCCGCGCCAGTACGCGCCCGCCACCGTCTCCAGCTCAAACGCGTCCGGCTTGATGGCGCCGGTGCTGGCCACGTGCGGGCCGGCGCACAGGTCCCACCAGTGCGCGGGGTGGTCGGCCTCGCCGATGTGGTAGATGGTGATGGGCGCGGCGGGGTCGCGCGCGCGGATCGACTCCAGGATCTCCAGCTTGTAGGGCTCGTTTGCGGCCCTGATGCGCGCCTCAGCCTCCTCAGGGGACAGCTGCACGGGGAGGGGGGCACAGCAGGGTGAGGTGCAGCGCAGGGGTGCAGGGCAGGCAGGGGCACACAGGAGATGACATGGTGGCAGGGGCGCTGCAGCAGGCGTATCAGTAGCAACGCCGCTAGCGGCACTGCTGCAGCTCGCGCAAACACTGCAGTCGTGCGAGCACAGCAGGGCACGGCTGCTCACAGCCTGCTGACCGCCGGCCGCGCCAGCCGGCCCACCGCATACCTGGCCGCACACTGCTGCGCTTGCAGGGCATGCGATGTGAGGCACGCAACACGCTGCCAGCGCTGATCCGAGACCTGCTGCTGCCCCACAGCGCTCTCCGCCATGCGCCTCTGCTCCCCCCCTCTTCCCGGCCACCACCCCCACCAGCAGCCCGCTGCCCCGCTGTGCCGCGTCGCACCTCCTCCCTGATGAAGGGCAGGTTGAGCCGTATGATCTTCTGCATCTCCTTGCGAATCGCCTTCAGCTCTTTGTCGCTGAGGGGCGTGGCCAGGTCAAAGTCATAGTAGAAGCCGCGCTCTATCCACGGCCCGATGGTCACCTGCGCGTCCTTGTGCAGCCGCTGCACAGCCATGGCCATGATGTGCGCACACTGCATGCACAGGGCACACCAGCAGCACTGCTGTGAGCTGATGCTAACACTGCCCCGCCGCCCCGCTGGAGTTTCGAGGTGTGACGCTGCACGGCTGATGTGCAAAGGGCACCACAGGCAGTAACAGCTGACACACACAGTGCTGCCACCACATGATGCCCCGCTGCTGACATGTTGCTGCTGCTGATGCTGGACCCATGCCTTTGGTATGTGTAGCAAGTACTCGCTTGCTGCTGTTGCGGGCGGAGCATGCTGCCACTGTCATGCGAGGGAGTGCATGGCTGGCCACACATGACACACCAGCGCCCCCAGGCTGGGCCTGGAGCAGCATGCATGCAGCGCAGGCGGCCATACATGCACCCTCGGTGCTAGAAAACATGCTGCTGCTGCACCAGAAAAGACAGGCTTTACTGCATGACTGCATGGCTCATCAAAACCTCACTGCTGCTGCTGCTGCTGTCACTGCTGCCATCGCCACTGCAGCCACTCACGCTGTGTCGGATTCGCAACAGCGCCTCAGACTCGTCACTGGTTGGCAGTGGCACAACTTGAGGCTGTTGTTGCTGCTGACCCTGCTGCTGCTGAGTGGCTGCCTCCACAGTGTCCACTGCTGCCCTGAGCTGGAAAATGTTCTTCCCAGCCAGGGTGTTGCGTGCTGCTGTGGTAGACTGGCGGGCTGCCAGCCATGCTGCCGCTGGAAAGCGCCCCGATTGATCGTTGCATGTTTGCGGTAGCCCTCTATGAAGCACAGGGCACGCCACGCGGCGCAGCAGCCGAGCTACGGGCATTGACGACACGGGAGCTTTACAGTGCTGAGTTTGCGAAATTGAGCTGCGCATTATGCCAGGAGCTGTAGAAAGACAGAAATAAAGTTCTGAACTCAAATAAGCATTGTTGCAGTCAGCAGCACCGACCCCGAATCAGATTTCTTCAGGTGTACAGGCACCACCAGTGGGCACCACACCAGGTGTAGCAGGAGACGTAGGTGAGCAGAGTGATCGAAAGATGGTTCAATTGTTGAACCATCAAAGCTATTTAGTTTTCACGTAAGCACAGCAGTGCGGTCTAGTCCTCCCAAAGCCCTCCAGGTTACTTCAGGGCGCCTCCTGAAAGAGTTCTAGATATCAGTATCCCTATGCAATAACACCGTCAACAACACTTGCACGCTGCTCCAGGAGCGATTCAGGGATTTGTTTCGAGGGTGTCGGTTGACGGTGAACGAAGCAAGGATTCTGTACAGCACCAGCAACGATACAGGTGAATGTCATTACTTGAACGAAGATAGAACAAATGTTTGTTTGATGCACCGGGATGCAGTCACTGCATCTGTTCTGCAGTAACTGAACGCTGCCGGTCCTGGATGATGCAGCAGCTCTGTTGTCGCTGAATCTCGAACGCTGTTATCCGTGCTGCAGGATGGCGGAGACCATTGAGCCACAGGAGGAGCTCGGCAAGTGAGTGGGACGCTGTGGAAGCAGTAGCAGGCAGCAACAGCACTGGCAGACCAACCACTTGACACTTTCTCTGCATATGCACCAGCTCCAGCACCTTGTCTTCGCTCATGAAGATCCGGCAGTCTACGCCTGCATTCATCTGGCTAGACAAGCATGCTGTGTACACTGAACATGACAGCTTTCTGCGGCCTGTGCCTGGCGTTGGTTGCTGCTGTCCTGCAGCCCAGTGCCTGTTATCCTGGGCGTAGTCTGCTTCCTGGTGGTCGCCTTTGTGGCGGTCAACGTTTGCCTCTGGTACTATGCCCAGCAGGTGAGCTCCGCACATGCAGCCCCTGGGCTGGGTACCAGCACCGCATGAGTCAGCTGCTCCAGTATATCTGGCAGTCTCATTAAGGGTGTTGATATAGCTGTGTCATGGGGCTTTAGAAATTCAACATGCTAACTTAACAATCGATTCAACGTGACCCACGAGAGCAGCGTTCAGTTGTGTCGTGGTGGTAGTGTAGCATCATGCGAGAGCTTGGAGGATTGTGCCTGGCCAGCTTGGTCCCATTGGCTGGCTCCATGCACTTAATGCTGCATGCGGTGCTGATCTGCCCCTGCCTCGTGTGCAGAATGGTCCTGTTGCTGTTAAGCCCAAGAAGCTTGGCGCAAAGAAGGCCAAGCGGGAATCCATGAAGAAGGGCCTGCAGGTTCTGGGAGATTAAGCAGCAGCACCAGGGGGCTGCAGCAGAAGCTGTGCTACACCCATGCCGCATGCAGCGCAGCGACAATTCAAGCTGAAGAGGTGGCATTCGTAATTGCAGCAGCGTATCACTTGCAGGCAGCTAGCAGCCTAGCTTCAGCAACGGCCAACACACCGTTGGTGCAGGGTACGCCACACATTTTTTCCTTTGTAGTTCAATCTTAGCAGGTTCTGCCTTTGTACGCACTTCTCGATGTTGCTGCGTTTCAGTGGAGTTCAAGAGGTGCCTTACAGAATTGGTGCCTTCACATGGCGATTCTGCCATTACTGAGTGTGTTGTTTGGTGAGACATATTCACTCGTGCCAAGTGCATGCCTTTGGCTGTTGCCTCGGCCTTTGATGCGATCCTTGCGCATGTTTCGGCGGTTGATTGGGGTTTGCCCAGTCGCCCTGCATTTGACAGCAGCATGCCAGCTGTGCAGTATTGCAAACATGCTGTGTCTGCGCCTAGACATTAGAGCATGCGTGCATGATGATGCAGTTGTTGTGCGTGTTTTGGTGGCCACATTTTTGCTTGCGCAGTTGGTATGGATGTGTTGCACACTGTTGAGAACACATCACTGCATGCATGCATATGCGTGCCCCGCCGTATGCTGACTGTACAACAGCGCCTGGTGATGCGTGAATTGTCTGCCAGTGGGCGGAGGCACGTGTAACTGATCATCCCGGCCTGCAAGCTTGCTTAAGGTATCCTGTTCCATGCTGGTGCAGCACTGGCCGTCCAGTTCTGAGTCGGAGGGTTATGCCGCAGCGGCCCTGTCAAGGCCCATGCTGGCATGACGCACCAAACACCAAAGTAGCCCACCCTGAGGGCCACAGGCCCACCCACTAAGGAGTCAAACAAGGCTTATGGGGTCCTGCAACATTTGAGAAGGAAAACCAACCAACCAACCATTGTCTGAATTTGAAGCCTCAACAACCTCTGAAGATTATGTCGCTGAGGCACTTGTGTCACTCAGAAGCACAACAAGACTTTATGCGGCAAAGACAGAGTAGGGTTGCTGCTTTCATCCACAGTTGCTTACTGGTACGTAGCGATCCAGAGTTGGCACATCTGTTGCTTCCCAGTGATGGCATTACTAATAGTGCTTTTGAAGTTACTGATTCTCTGAGTTCTGAGCTCTCTGAGCTTGTTGAGGTTGCGGTTTCTTTCGGTTGATGGTCTTCTTTTGAGTTTTGTGGACCGCATGAGCCTTGTTTGGCTCCTTTGCGGGCGGGCCAGTGGCCCTACTTTGGTGATTCGGTAATTCCGGTAACAACATGCGCCTTTGCACGAGGTGGGCCGGGTGACTCTGCTTTCCAGCTAGTTGGAGTGCTGCTGCTGTTACATGCGCCTTAGCAGGGTCAGCCTCAACAAGCTCTGATGTAGGGCACGGCACTAGCATGCAGAAGTCTGTGAGACACCGTGGGGCAGCCGCACCCCCCACCCCACCACCACCGCGCCAAGTGAGGCTGTGGTGTGCAAGCACTGCCGCGCACCCACTGTTGAAAGAGGCTGTTACTGCTGGCTCAAGGAGACTGCAGCACGTCCAGTTGCAGGAGCCACGGGGGGCACCAGCCTTTCTGCATTCATAAGCATCAAATTGACAGCTGCACACGTGTGCACACCACACACACACACGCACGCACGCACGCACGCACGCACGCACGCACGCACGCACGCACGCACGCACGCACGCACGCACGCACGCACGCACGCACGCACGCACGCACGCACGCACGCACGCACGCACGCACGCACGCACGCACGCACGCACGCACGCACGCACGCACGCACGCACGCACGCACGCACGCACGCACGCACGCACGCCGCACGCACATTGAATACCCTGAGATTTACCTACAGCAAGCAAAGAAAGGGCTGCGGCAGGGGGCATTTGTCCCGGGCAGCGGGCCTGTGCCATTTGAGTATACCGAAAACAGAAGAAGAAGAAGAAGAAGAAGAAGAAGAAAAGAAGAAGAGAAGAAGAAGAAGAAGAAGAAAGAAGAAGAAGAAGAAGAAGAGAAGAAGAAGAAGAAGAAGAAGAAGAAGAAAGAAGAAGAAGAAGAAGAAGAAGAAGAAGAAGAAGAAGAAGCAGAAGAAGCAGAAGAAGAGAAGAAGAAGAAGAAGAAGAAGGAAGAAGAAGAAGAAGAAGAAGAGAAGAAGAAGAAGAAGAAGAAGAAGAAGAAGAAGAAGAAGAAGAAGAAGGGAAGACATCTAAATGCAGACGGCGGGGTTCAAACATTTTTTCTTTGGTGGGGGACTCAGGCCATTTGACCACATACATGCGCAGTCAGTGGATCAGCCAACTGAGTACCGCAGCTTAAGGGCCCATTTCTGCACTTCAGGGTAGAAGCTTGCGCTTAAACTATGTGAAAACGCATGGGGTAAGCAACACACTACAATTATGGTTTTCCCACCATGTTGCATTTCTGCAAGTTTGCAGCACATGGTAGAGCGCTACAACACTGTACCGTGATGACAATACATACAAACAATACATCTTCAGGATTGAACCTGACCTCAGGCACTAGCCCAGCGAGCCGCTACTCCGCTCATGAGGTGATCGTAGTTGTACCCAGTCTTTCCTTCGTTGTTTGGGCGATCGAAACCACCCGCGCAAGTCCGTCAATTCCAGTTGCTTTTTATGCCCAGCCACGATGACAATTTTCCCCACCACCCTACGCAAGGTGCGGAAGCAATTGTAAATAGCATTAATCTCTAATGTGTTTGTGTTTCTGTGGCTTGGTAGAATCGTCGTGGTGAACTCTTCCACCAATATTGTACTCTGAAAGGGGCAAACACAAATTAATGGTAGAAGCAATTCTCTACCCTCTTTGGCTTCTAGGGTTTAGCATGCCAGGCCATGCACACTACTGGTCAAGTCAACCACACTGCACTGCTGTTGAGCATCTTCTGTGAGCGCTGAGAGCATCACATGACGTCAACCGCACACTACTGGGAAGTTGATTCTAAAAAGTAGTAGTAGTTGAACTACATAGTTCCCATATCTTGCAAGTTATAAGCCCTGCGTTGCACCGAACATGGTAGCCACCTGATTTGTTGTGTCAGCACAGTTCAAAACCGTGTTATAAATGATGCACATGCACTTGATAACAGCTGCCCATGTGGACAATTTTTCCACATTTTCACATTATGGAAGTTACATGGGTAACTTCGCCCGTTTGGGGAGCAATGACAGGCTCATTGGGCAAAGAGCAAACCGAAGCAAGCCAGAAAAGAAAAAGAACAAAGCCATTGCTACCAAATCTCATCCACATAACCATCCCACATCAGATCGCAAACAGATTTCTGATGTCATAAGTCAATCAAATGTACCGTTCCAGCAATAGCTGTTTGGTCTTTATGATTCATCAGTCGCAGCATACAGTCTGGGTCACTAGGACCCCCAGTGTGCTGATGCAACCGGCCAAAATGCTCACGTAGGTCACAATACCAATGGCATTCAAACATAACATGCTTCTCATCCTTAATATGTCTGAACATGTCTGCCTGATTAAAGATGTCGGATGCATGCAAAATAACGGGATTAGCTCCGTGTTTCCTAAATGATAGCTGGCAACTTGCAAGCTGCAGCGTGCCAGTCACAGCAGCCAGGCAGAGAGCACTTGCCCCGGCTTGCAGGCGTCCACGCCGCGTGGCGCTGCGGCGCTGTGCACAGGCAGCAGCGGCGTCATGCGCAGCGGCGGCGGCCTGCAGGCTTTGCAGCAAGGTGTGGCCATCTGATGACAAGAGTGTGTTGTGCAAGCCTCAGCACAACGAATGGCAAACCCATACAGCCCATCGGCCCAGCATACTCTGTACTCCTTTGAGCCGCCAGGTTCAGCCTTTGCTAGACGCATAGAATTGCTGCAGCCGCCGCCAATGGCAGTAGCAGTGGCTATGCCCAGCAGCAGCTTGGGGCCTGGGGCTGCTGCAGGTGTCCTGCCAGCCCATCCCTCCGCACCATCACCACCAGCGTGTGCCTGCTGCTGCCAACTGTGACATGCGTCGCTGGGGAGCCGGCTGCAGCCGGCCGTGTGTGGCAGCAGCACCAGGGCACTGTCTGTCGGGCACAGCTCAGCGTCCTGCAGGCACAGCAGACACGCCAGGGGACAGGCCAGCAGCAGGTGCGTTGCCCCAAGCACGCCAGCATGGCATGCCGTGCATGTGCCCAGCCATGCATCGTCACTGTCTCAAGCAGCAGGGCAGCAGATGCGCCCAGCAACGTCAGCTGTGTGCGGCTGCATGTGGCAGCACCGAGGCTGCAGGCTGAGACAGGCTGCCACTCCGACATGGCGCTGCAATGGCAGCCCGGTTGGTGGGCCAGTGTGGCATGCATCAGGCCTGGCCAGCCGCCTCACTGCCGGCGCACTTGGCGGGGTTGGTGTAGACGTACTGCAGCCTGGCGCCCTGGTGGTGCGCCTGGCGGTACAGCGCAGCGGCCACCATGCCCCGCTAGACCAGCAGCAGCCAAAGAGCGCGCCAAACGTGGCACAGCCGCCACAACCCGCCAAGGCACCTGCAGCAGCACCGCCCCCCAGCGTGCTGGCAGGATGTTGGTTGCGCCCTGCGGCTTGGCGCATGCATTGGTTGCAGCATGCAGCTGCTTGCTG
Organism: Scenedesmus sp. NREL 46B-D3; assembly: GCA_014080715.1. Lineage (NCBI taxonomy): Eukaryota > Viridiplantae > Chlorophyta > Chlorophyceae > Sphaeropleales > Scenedesmaceae > Scenedesmus > Scenedesmus sp. NREL 46B-D3. Next base: position 262 of record JACERP010001195.1, on the reverse strand, counting down.
TCTATGGGCTGCTGCTGCACCCCGCCGTTGCTCAGCTGCTTGTCGCCCTGCGCGGGCTGCCCCGGGGCTGCGGCCTCCGCCACCACTTGAGCCGCATCCGCTGCTGAGGGGTCATCGGGGTTGCCCTGGCCGCCAAGCTGTGCATGCCACTGAGACAGCAGCTGGGAGACGATGTGTGGTGTGGTGTGGTTGTACAGAGTCTGCAGCACATACAACACATCTGTCATTGGAGCAGGCATGCAGAGGGTTGCAGTGGGTCACT
>JACERP010001194.1:0-25703 GCA_014080715.1 Scenedesmus sp. NREL 46B-D3 | reverse complement strand
AAGCGCACACAAATCGGCAGGCTCCTGCAAGCTAACCTGCACATGCGTCGGCACCTCTGGCCCAGCCAGCAGCTGCAGCAGCACCGGCAGGTAGCAAGCAGGCGCAGTCTCCGCCAGCAAACCAGATGTGAACTTGGCAGTCGACTCCTCCACCCATTGGCGCTCCTCTTCACCTAGCATGTAGTCGAACGCGCAGCCCCAGGCTCAGACTTTGCTGCATCGTCCTGGTCTGCTGCTGCTGCTGCAGCTGCGTGCTGGTCACGGGCAAGAACTGTTGTCGTCCAGCTGCAGCTGCTGGGAACATGACCTGCCACCTGACGCCCGCTTACGCGCAGATCGTTTTGGCTGTAGTTGAACAAGCACCAGTAGCAGTAGCAGCAGCTGCCACGTCAGCGTCACAGCCAGTTTCGCCTTCAGCATGAGGTCCATCCCCGCCTGCTGCTGCTGAGGCGCGTAGTGTTGCTGTAAGTCCCTGCCTGAAGCGCTGCTGCTCAGTCTCATAAAAGCTGACAGGTGCTGCATCAGCAGCAGGAATGCAAGCAGCTTGGCATGGCGGCTTGCACCTGCCGCTGCTGCTCCAGCTGCTGTAATTGGCGCTGTCGACGGTGGGCTGCTGGCAAGCTCTGTATGCCAGGACAGCAGCAGCTCATGCAGCAGAAACTGCCTGCCAGTGTTGGCAACACACAGCACCTGCAGCAGCACAGCACAGTTGTGAAGTGTTACGTCAGCGCAGGGTTCACCGCCGCAATGTGCTAATCCGTTCACAGCCAGTGGCGGCCTTCAGCTTAGGGAAGCAGCATGCATGCACAAACCACAAGGATGCAAAGTGAACACTAAGGTGCCACGCATGGTGTCACGCAGGGCGACGCCCCTGTGTGCATACCAAGGCGATAAGGCAACAAATGCATCGCTAAATGCATCATCACTCATGTTTGCGCTGCTGTGTTGCTGCTGTGTGTTGTTGCTTGAGTAAAACAGTAACACAACATACGGTGTGGCCTGCTCACCTGTATGTAGTGCCCAAGCACCTCCACAGGCAGCTGAGCTGGCAGTGCTGCTGCTGACTCAGCACTACATGCCGCCAGTGACACAACCAGCTCCAGGTGGTGCAGCAGCGTAGACCCCAGGCCAGCTAGTAGCAGCTGGCTGACCCCGCTGCTTGCCGCTGGAAGTGAATTCTGCACTGCACCAGCATCCTGTGATGCTGCTGGTTGCTTGCTGTCGTCTGCTGCTGCCGTGTTTGCTGCTTTGTGCAATATCCTGAGCAGGCTAGTCAGGAGGTCCTGCAGGGTGCTGGTGCTGACTGCAAAGCACTGCTGTTGCTGCTCAGGGTGCTGCTGCTGCCCCTGGTTGGGCTGCTGCCCCGACTGCACATCATGCTCCATGCCCACTGCAGCTTCTGCAGCTGCTTTGCCCTCATGGGCCAACCCCGACATGTGCTGCGCACCAGCTGTGACTGCACCCAGCCCTTGTGCGTGCCCTTCGCTTGCCGCCACTGCCCCTACTGCTGCTGTTGCTGCTGCGTTGGCTGGTGCCTGCGCCGCCTTTTCCAACTCTGCTAGCAGCAGCAACACTCGCCATGCAGAAGCAGCACCAGTCCAGTGCATCTGCCAGGATGGCTACCTCACCCTTGAAGTCCCTGGGCTGCTGCATAGGGCTGCTGCACCCACCAGCCAGCTCCAACAACTGCACTGACAGCAGCAGCTCAGCTGCAGCCTCTTGCATGCTGGCCTGCTGCTGCTGCTGCTGCTGCTGCTGCTGCTGCTGCTGGCCTTTGACCTCTTGCTGCTGCGATATTGACGGTTGAACTGGCCCTTGGGGGTCTGGGCAGCTGTCGGCTGCAGCATTGAGTGCTTTGCAGACTGCTAGGAAGGCGTGCCGGCGTAGCGGCTCACTGCAGCAGCTGCCAGCCGCCAGAAGACACTGCAGGCATCGCAAAGAGTCGCCCTGCTTCTGCCCACCTCCCGCGCATGCTTTGCCGTTTACAGCCGTACCACCAGCAGCAGCTGTGAGCTGCTGTCTCAACACTGCATACACTTCTGCTTCACTGCAATGAGACAGGCTAGCAAGCAGCTGCCCCGCTGCAGCAGCCCCGCTGCTGCCGCTGCATGCAGCTGAGCTGTCCAGCGCAAGCTGCAGTGCCTGCTGCGGCTGCAGCAGCTGTGCCATGCAGGGCACCAGCTCCTCTGCTGATTCTCTGCTTGCAGGGCAATGCAGGGGTGAGTCCTGCAGAGCAGCCAGCAAGGCTGCTAGGCAGGGAAATGTGTCTGCTACCAGCTGCTGCTGCCATTGCTTTACATACTGCCTGCAGGATGATTTTGAGCTCACAACGTGTGTGGACTCCTGCTTCTGCTGCTGCTGCTGCTGCTGGGGTCACCTCATGTGTGTTGTTGCGCCACTGCTGAGTGTGCTGCGCTGCAGCTGCAAGCACTTCTGAAGGGTCTGACAGCAGCTGCTGCAGCAGCTGCAGTGCCTTGGCCCTGCAGGCCTTGCTGCTGCCCAGCAGCTGGGCTTGCAGGGCAGCAGTCACAGCAGGAAAGCTGCCCATAGAGCTGCTGCTGGGCCTGCTGGCTTCGGTGGCAGGCGGCGCGGGGTCGTCACCAGGCAGGCCCTTGATGGTGTGGGTCTGCCTGCATGCTGCCACATGCCTCCACATGTTGGGCGCTGCGTCGGTCAGCAGCGTGAGCGCCTTGCTTCTGATGTTGGCGTCCCTGTCCCATGTCGCAGCCGACGCAAGGGCGGCCACACCCGCACACTGAGCTGCTGATGCCGCTGCTGCCCCTGCTGCTGCTGCTGGCGCTGCACCAGCTGCGGTGCTGGCGATCCCCAGCCACAGCCTCCTGACAGCAGCATTACTCATCATTGCAGCTGGCAGCAGGACGGGCAACATTGCTGCTGCCAGCAGTGCTGCCACCTGGCAGCAGGCCATGCGCCCAACCCCTGGCACTGCCGCTCCGGGGGTTGATCTCAGCACCAGAGCAAGCAGCTCCAGCTGCAGCAGCACTGTGTCGGTGCGTGACGCAGCAGCCGCTGCTGCATTGCTCGCCTGTTGCTGCTGCAGCTTGTGGGCCGGCTTCTTGCCGCACCAGCCCTGCGGCGGCAGCTGCTGCTCAGGAAACACGTTGCCTGACAGCATGCACAGCAGCTGTGCTCCCTGATGTGCAGTGCTGGCACCCTGCAGCAGGCCCACAACTGCTGCTACAAGCAACTCCTTCACTTGCGGCCGCTGCTGCTGGTTGTCCTGCAGCAACCTGCACAGCTCCTGGCTGAGGCTGCTGCCACTTATCTGCTGGGCCAGCAGCTGCCTGTGCCTGTGCAGCAGGTGGCAGCCAAAGATGCCGGCCGCTAGCTGCAGGCAGGGGCTAGGCAGGGTAGCTGTACAGGCACTGCTGCTGCTGCTGCTGCCTGCAGTGCTTTTGCTGGGGCGCTTAGTGGCGCTGGTGCACTGGCTGCTGCTGGTGGAGGTAGCCAGGGAGAGGCATGTAGACAGCAGCAGCTGCAGGATCAACATGACACAGCAGCAAAAGCCACCAGACCTCGGTTGTGAGTAAAGAAGCTGTAACCTACATTGACAGGTGGTACAGCAAACAGTACATGCAGCCTTTTGACAGAAAAATAGAAATGGCATTATCGTTGCAACCAGCACTGACACTGTAGCAAATTACGGATGTCTGAACGATGACATCTGCCTTTGAGATCACAAAAAAAAAACCATCTCAACACATAGGCTTAGCTCCTCAATGTCTGCTCCTGCATTACGCCATTAGTCTGAGCACAAGTGCCACTCCTGCAAGCAGGCTCCTGCAAACTGGTTCCTGCAAGCCCACCTTGTCAGCAGCTGCCTGGTCATTGACGCTAAGCAGGATGCAGCCGCTGCCCGATGCTGGGCCTGCTGCGGCTGCACTGTCAGAGCTTGTCACAAGCAGCCTTGAGCAGGCCAGCAGGGCTTGCAGGAGTGCAGGCAGCACATGCTGCAGCCACTGATGCAGGTGCTGGTGTTGCTTTGGTGTTGCTGCCTTCTGGCGCCCAGCGGGGGCAGGTGTTGGTGTTGCAGCGGCTGTCACGTTGTAGAACTGCATGGTTGCGGTACGATTGCAGGTGAAGGTTAGGTGCATGCATGTCACAAATGCATTGCAGCTCTGTCTGCAGCGCACACGGCCCATGGGCTGCTCGGCCAGCAGCAAAGCACATGCTTCAGCACAACACAGCCGCTGTGCAACACTGGCATTTGCACCTATTTATTTTGACACAGCTTGGCATTTGGGTTCAGCCACCAGGGACACAAGCACATATGAAGTTTACCTTGTGCGCTGCCACAGTGAAATGGCATGCCCAGAACAGCAGCTGCTTCAGCCCCTCTGCATCCACTGCAGCAGCTGCTGCTGCTGCTACTGCTGCTGCTGTGCCAGTGTCATCATTCTCACACGTGTCGAGCGGTGATGGTGGGCGTGCTGGGCCAGGGCTGTGTGCATGCTGGCTTGCAGGACAAGTGCCTCTTAGTAGTGGCCCTGCAGCTGCTGTTGCTGGCTGGTGCAGCACAGCAGGTTTGACAGCAACAGCTGCTGATGTTGCTGACTCTGCTGATACTGCCCACAGCGTCTGTGTTGTGTGTGCAAGTTGCTTGAGAGCGCTGCACATTGGCACACAATGACGTGCAAGTGCTGCTGCTGCTGTGCTGCGCTCTGTGCTGCCACCAGCAGCCTCAGTTGCTGCTTGCTGCAGAGCTTCAGCAAGCAGCAGCAGCTGCTTGTGTGGCGGTAGCGGCAGCGGCGGTAAGGTTGGCTGTCGCTGCTCTGCTGCTGCCAGCTGCTGGCTGCGGGCACTGGCATCCTGCAGCTGCTGGGTCCAAACCTGAAAGGAGGCGAGAGCAGTACCTATGGCTTTTTCACTGTCATAGTCGATGTCGGTGGAGGGTGGCTGGGAAAGTGGCTGGTCCTCGGCGGCATGCTGATCATCGTCAGCATCAGATTGGTGCCTGATTGGCGTGGTGCTGTTGTTCAGGCTGTGCTGCTGCAGCCAGCGGCTGCTTGCTAGTTCGTGCAGACTGCTGAACAGTAGAAACTTCATAATGATTGAAGGCAAGTAAGCAGCTGGACATTGTCTTGGTGTAGGTTTTGTGCAGATTGTGGTGCGTGTGCCCAGTCTCACTGGCAAACGCTAGGAAATCATTGGGCGTGACAGCGCAAACCCACTGCACTGTACTACACTGTAACTAGCATAAGCAACAACCACACACAACGCAAAACTGCGATCTTCGCAGCCTGCAGTTCAATTGTTGTTACTTGCGTTTTGGAGTCTTAGACCCAGCACATGGGCCTTGTCCCGGGGGAAGTGCTTTGCCTGCCTTCCGTGACGCTTATTCAAAGCTGCAAGATCAGCCAGAGAGAGCTGCCTTTTGCGTGCGCTTTCGCTGTCTTGCCCAAGTAACCCATCGTCGATTCCTGCTACGCACGATCAGTTCTGAGCTGATCCATTGGAAATTTAAGTACAATTCCGCACCTCCTCTGCCCCTCAACCGGCAGCTGCGTAGGCTTTGCCACTGTGCTTTGCTCAAAGCAGGCTTTCGGTCATCCCCTGCAGCCTTCGGCAGCTCGGACGTTTTAGTAGCAAACATAGGTTGGGGTGACAACATATACACGGACTGACAGCAGGTGCGTCAGGCGTTCCACTGCCCAGTTTTCCGGACGCCTCATTGTCGAAGCAGCCTTCTCTTTACCCGATCTGGAAGATAATTTGCATTGAACTGGTGTAGGTATCGGTTGCATGCTGCCACTGGTCGTCACGAGAGCGCTGGTTGCAAGCCCTTTGTCACTGGCTCGGTGCACTGCTGCCCGGTTCTCTTTCCAGGCTCTAGCGCGCCCGCACCGAGCATTGCGGCCATCAATGTGTTTCTTTATCTATTTTCATACGATCGCGGTGTCTACTTGCTTGGCGGTGATCATATCGTCTTCTGCCTTGCAGGCATGAATTTTGCAACAGGCATCACGGAGGACGTGGACTTGGACAATGTGCTGGACAATTACCTCACGCAGCTGCACGGGGATGTTCCTGGCAGCGCAGGCGTGCAGGTGCAAGCGCCTGGCATGATGATGCCGGACGGCCTAGTTGGCCTAGGTGGCCAGATGGGAGGCATGGGCGGTCTGCTGGGCATGCAGGGCATGGGACAGGCAGGGCTGTTCGCGGGCATGCAGGGAATGCCTGGCCTTGCAGGCATGCAGGGCATGGGCGGCATGCCTGGTATGCAGCAGATTGACATGGCTGCTGCTGCAGCGGCAGCGGCCGGTGCTGGCGGCAGCGGGGGTGGCCGCACCAGCGGTGGGAAGGGCAAGGCCGGCGGTGCTCGTGGACGCCGTCCAGGCGACAAGGTCGCCAGCAAGGCGGCTGATGACAGTGATGCGCAGAGCAGTGATGGCAGCGCAAGTAGCGGCGAACAGAAGAGCCGCAAGAAGCGCGAGCTTGGCAATGACGACATGTCAGCCGCCGAGAAGCGGCACCTGGCCCTGCAGGAGAAGAACAGGCGTGCACAGCGACGCTTCCGTGAGAGGCAGAAGGTGCGCATGCCGGCAGCGGGCAGTGTATGCGGTCAGCGCATACTGGGCTGCTCCCACCTGTTCTATTTTTTGTGTCCTTGCCACCTTGAACTGCCAGCACCTCCATCCCCTTGCTTTCATATGTTATTGGCACACATGCTTGCAATTAATTCACATTCCACAAATTCTGCCCCGCCCTGAGTGTGATTACCACTCTGCTGCATGCCAAGGCACAGGGCCTGCATCTGTGCAGCGCTGCACAGTCTCCGCTGCACACTCACCACGCCTGCCGCGCCTGCCCACGTTGCTGCGTGGCCTGCAGGCCAAGATCCAGGACCTGCATCAGCAGATTGAGGAGCTGACTCACAAGGTCGGCAGCCTGCAGACTGAGAACGCCGCGCTGCACAGCCGCACCAGCATCCTGGAGAAGGTGCTCGACATGCGCAACGAGCAGATCCAGGTCATGCAGGAGTCCAAGGAGGTGAGCGGGCCTGATCAGCAGTCGTGAACTTACCAGCTGCGGCAGCTCGTGGCACGCTGCTGATTGCTTGACTGAAGCCCTGCAGTAGCAGAACAGCAGCACTGGACGTTGGAGCCCGTTAATGTTCTTGTGTGCAGTTAGCTGTTAGGACCGGCCGGCATACACGCATGCTCCCTGTGCCTGCTTCTCACTTGCTGCTGCTCCTGCAACTGCCGATATTCATATGTCTTGCGCCCTACAGATCACACAGCAGGTGGATGAGCAGACCGAGGGCCCTCCCCTCACGCTGACTGCTGTGAGCGGCCAGTCCATCAGCCTGACCACTGACATGCTGAAGGTGGGCAGCAGCAGGCAGCAGCAGCAGCACATGAAGCAGAGAGCGTGTCAGCAGCAGCAGCAACGCATGAAGCAGAGACCGTGTCAACAGCAGCAGCAGCAGCAGCAGCAGCAGCAGCTGTGGCATATTCAGTTGATTGGCCTGACCATGACGTTCTTCAGGCGGTGTACAGGCCAGGTGCAGCAGCGGTAGGACATGAACGGTGCTGACAGCAGCCACAGCTGCAGAGTTGAGATGCCTGAACACCAAGGGACAGCAGCAGGAGCAGCAAGCACAGCGTATTGCGCAAATGCATGTGCAGCAGTAGCGGTGGCTGACGCCAAGGTCCTGCGCCTGCTCACAAAGCAACCCTGTACTCGGCTGAACCGTTGTCCAGGCTCTGAGCCCGGAGCAGATCTACAAGATTTACCAGACCTACATCAAGGAGCTGTCCAGCAGGCTGGTGGAGCTCAACCAGGAGGCCTGCGCCAGTGAGGACATCACCGCACAGGTGGAGAAGCTGACCAAGGAAGTGGTGAGTGCGGCGGCTGCGGGTGCAGCTTGATGACCAGCTGCTGTCAGTGGCCAGCTTGGAGTGCTTCTCGTCCATTCCACACTTGCGTGTGGCCCAGCCCCGTCGGCCACATCAAACACTGGTGCAGCTGAGCGGCTCGTGCTCTTACGTGCAGCTGGGTTGTCCTGCCGCTGCCTATCCTTGCTGTGCCTTTGCTGCCGTTTTTGCTGCCGCAGAGCTTCCTGCTGATGAGGCTGAGCGTGGTGCGGCCCATTGAGACGCGCAAGTTCATCGCCGTTTCGCGCCAGGTGGGCTGCTGATTGTTGCAGCAGAGCTTGCCTTGGCAGCAGCACATAAGCAGCAGCACACCACCGCATTTGCTGCATTGTGATTCTGCGCCAGGTGGGTTGCTGCAGCAGAGCTTTTCTGGCAGTAGCACATAAGCAGCAGCGCACCACCGCATCTGCTGCGTTGTGCTTTTGCGCCAGGTGGGTTGCTGCAGCAGAGCTCGTCTGGGCAGCAGCACATAAGCAGCAGCGCACCACGGCATCTGCTGCATCGTGCTTTTGCGCCAGGTGGGTTGCTGCAGCAGAGCTTGTCTTGGCAGCAGCACATAAGCAGCAGCGCACCAGCCGCATCTGCTGCATTCTCCCTTTTTATTGCTGTGGCAAAAGTGTGTTGCTTTGTCAACACTCTGGCTTGACATTTGGCAGCTATGCAATTGAGTCACCAGACAGCAACGGCAACAATCAATCAGTCAAAGCAGTTGTCGCCTGTTTTTAAAAGAGATGATTGAAGTTATGTGGGCTATGACATCTGTTTTGTAGTACCTGCACAACGAGGAGGAGGCCATCGACATGTGGAAGAGCGTGGTGAACAGCATCAACCTGAACGACAAGCAGAAGCTGGACATTGTGCGTTGGAAGCAGCTGTTCATGCAGAAGGTGGAGCCGATCGTGGACGAGCGCAAGAAGCTCAACGTGCAGATCCAGGCACACCTGCCGCAGGTGCGTGTCTGTTGGTGGTTTGTTGATGTGTGAAGGGGTGGCGGGGGTGGCCAGGTGTGATGCAGGGCAGGTGCCGCTCGCCAGCAAGGCGCGGTTGGTGTTGGTGCGTGTGGCTGGCCAGCTGGTGTTGGAGGGCCGAGGCAACACAGAGCAAGCTGGGACTGCTGGGTCTCATGAGCGCTGTCGGGTGATGGTTGTGTGAGCAACATTGGGAGCTGCCAGTCAGCACCGCGGTTGCTGAAGCAGCAGCAGCAGCGGCAGGTGCTGTGCGGAGCAGGAGGAGGCGTTGACCTTCACTGCTGTGGTCAGGCCTGGGACAGGCCGCCGGTGGGGCCACCCCGCGCCTGCCCACCACCCATCTGTGGTACATGCCCTCAAATACCCCTTCCACCTGCGCTGACAGCGCTGTCAGCGCTGACAGCGCTGACAGCGCTGTCAGCGCTGACAGCGCAGGTGGAAGGGGGTGTTTCAGGGCATTTGCCGCAGATGAGTGATCGGCAGGCCCAGGTTGGCCCCACTGGCGGCCTGTTCAGGTCAATGCAGTTGGCAGGCCCTTGCCGGTCTTGTGCAGGCAGAAATTGCTTGCAGCAGCACCCGAGCGCTGCACACTCAGTGTGGCATGTGCGCATGCGCCCTGCAAGCTTGCTTAGCACACCTGCACACACATGCTCTGCTGGTCACTGCGGGTGCCAACTTGTGCTTGCGCTGTTGCGTCATTGCTGCACGATGCCATCTTGTTTTGCCGCTTGCAGGAGTCGTTCCACACCCGCAACGCCATCACCTACATCAAGACGCACGAGGCAGTCGCCAAGCTGCGCGAGAACCTGCGCGCCGAGCACAACGTGACCATCGAGTTCTGCGCGGCGGTGTTCAAGGGCGTGCTCAACTCCTTCCAGATGGCCAGCCTGCTGGTGCAGGCCTACCCGGCAGTGCCGGACGCCCTGGCTGTCGCGTCCGCCGTCATCGCAGACATGAACGACAAAGGCCAGGCGCTGCCCAGCGCCCTGGCCGACATGCAGAGCAACCAGGGCATGCCAGGCCTGTCCATGGCTGCGCCGCTGCTGTGTCCTGCAAGCGACCACAACCCCAACGCGCCCAGCACGGCGGCGGCGGCAGCGGCAGCTGCGGCGGCGGCTGGCGTGTCGCAAGGCGCCAGCATTGGCCTGGGTGTTGTGGGGCAGAACCAGCAGGTGCCGCTGCTGCAGACGCTGCATGGTATGGGCAACACGGATGCGTTGGCATCTCCGGGCGGAGCTCCCGGTGCTCCTGCAGCCGATATGGCTGTTGCTGCTGTAGACAGCCTGCTGGCCGGCCAGCTGCAGCAGTGAGGTGCAGCGCTGAGCGGCAGGGTGTGTCGTGTCAGTTGCAGCTGCGCAAGTGCGGCAGGGTAGGTCGTGGCAGTTGCAGCCGCGCACTTGTGCAGCTGGGGTTCTGGCGTTTCTGAAGTAAGGCTGCGAGGTGGTGCGAGGTGGGGCAGCTGCTGCGTAAGAAGTTTGCAGCTTTGACGGTGATGGTGGCAACAGCAGCTTGCTTGTGGTTGTGCTGCTGCTGCATCGGCAGCAGCAGCAAGCGGATGGTAAGATGCTGGTGTGCTGCGAGCTGGTAGGTACAACGGCAGTGCAAGGGCAACAGCTTTGCATGGCAAATGGCCGGCTGGCTGCATACGCTGGATGGTTGGCGTTATGGGGTTTTTCTGGAGTTGTGGGCACTGTGGCGGGTACAGCTTCTTGCTCATTGTGCTTTATTGCATGGTGGGCGTAACAGCTGCAGTGGTGGGGGTGAGGGCTTGTGCCGCGGTTTGTCGTGCTGGCGCAGCTCTTGGGGTCCCTGGTGTTGAGGTAATGGCTTGGTGGTAGACCATGGCAGGACAGCATGGCTGCTCCACTTTGATGGTGTTGTTCCCTGTTGCTGGCCAAAGGGTTGCAGCAGCACCTCTGTTGTGTTGGTGTGCCTGGCATGCCTCTGCTCTATCTGCTGCTTGGCTGCTGCCCGTTATGTTGTCAATGCAAATGCTGCTTCAACTGTGACGCAACCATGTGGCGTGCGTGCACTGGCTGCTCTGTGCAGTGTGCACAGCAGCAACAGTCTCGAGGTGTCTCTGCACTTGTGGCTGCTGGGGCAACTGCCGTCTGCAGGTGTGCGCCACTGCAACACTGTTGGTCCATCAGGTCTCAGGCCGGGGCTTCATTGTCATGATCGTCATTGTCTATCTATATGTTTGATTTCGGCAGATTGTTCGGCTTGTGTGTTGCCGCAGCCGCGCGGCGAGCTTGAGCCTGCCGGACCTAGTGCAGCATCAGCCGCCCACATGTTGGCTGCGGGCATGCGCAATTGCGTGCCGGATCTGTCTGTGTCTGCGGTTGCTCTGCTGTGAGTACTGTGCTAGTAAGTGCTGTGCGTTGGGCACCTGTGTGGATTTGTCTGGTCCGTTGACAGGCCGCAGTGCAGCAGGGTGGCAGCGTGGCTGGCCGTGTTGAGTGTTTGTCGCAAGAGTGGCATGCTTGCTGCTGTGCTGCTTGAGCAGCACCTTGGTGGGGCATGCGTGGCTCGCACTTGTGCTTCTGGGAGGTGTGCAAAACACCTGGGCGCCAGGCTGTTTGAGAGGTACATCGTGACGCCCCCTGCTATGTTTGTGTGTGGGCAGCGCAGGCATTTGTTGGGCTGCGCTGAAAGAGGGAGGGTCCGTCCAACATCAACCCTGTCATGGTCAGGTGCAGTTGGGTGGGGTGCGGGGCGGCCTGTGCGCAAGGTGGGCGTCCCGGGAGGCGGTTTTGGGCCTGCTGTTGATCTTCATGCATCTTGTACAACACATGTTGTTGTTATGTTGGCCTAGCACCAACTGCTGGTGGGCGTCTTGGTTCAGTCCTGCTTGTCGTTGCTGACTGCGGACTGCCACAGGTTGGGCACAGGCTGCGCTGCTGTTGTGTGTGCAGCAGTGCGTGTGTGACAGCTGCTCTCCACAATTGTTTGGGCATGCTGAATGCAAAGTACCTCAAAAGACTACATATGCATGGTAACTCAATCTGGTGAGGTTACAGGATGGTCTGGAAAATTATGTGCCAGGAAGGGTGCCATTGGCAGGCAGGTGGCAGCCTTGCAGTGGACATGTGAATGTGGCTGGGATTGCCTGTCCAGCTCTTTTTGTGGCTTGTACCTACTATACTTGTGCTACAAACCATATGCGTGTTCTTTGGGCTTCAGTGGGGCTGAGGCTTCACCAGTGGTTCACAGCAGGGCTAGAGCGAGTACTCAAAACCTGTGTGCAGTGTTTGCTTTTGGTCGGCTGGGGATGTCAAGTGCACATCAGGCACAGCAGCTGCACAAGCCTTGCGGCCAAACGCCATGACAGAGCCGCTGGTGCCGTCATGGCCAAGCTGACCTGAGCACTTTGTATAGCTTGCTTGTTGCTGTTGCGTCAGAGTGCTGCTGCTGCTTCACAGCTTGCCGCCCTTGTTGGGCAACCCCTAGGCTTTACCAGGGTGCACATTCAGACGCATCACACATCTTGTTGTTTGAAACTCAGTATTGGCCTACTTGCATTGCAAAATCAACACCTGTGCACGGCCCTTCTGAGGTGCTCTTGCTGCCCTGTACAGCGACTGGAGGGTGCAGGGGATGATGTGCAAGCTGCGCCACCAGCAAGTTGCAGGACCGTTGAGATGTGACAGGAACTTGCTCAATAGACAACCCCTGCTGCGCATGCAGGGATGTTGTACAAGTAATCTTGGATGGTTTTTGGATGATCATCATGATGAATATGATAATCAGGTGCATGTGAAAGGACACCGCGCTGCATGTGACTTTTGCATGTGGGTGTGGGCCATGCATGATGAAAGATCTGGGTTTGACCTGTGCCTGAGCAATTTGAGTTATAGCCAGCAGTATCAGTGGTGTGTTTGGTACTCTGCATCAGTGCATGTGTGAAATATCAAGTTTTTAACGGCTCATGGGCTCCAGGTAATTGCACAGCTGCGTACCTCAAGCAGCATAAACAGCAAAAGGCCAGCAGTGTAACTTTGAACAGCAGCAGCAGCAGCAGACAAGAGTAACGATCGGCAATGCCATCGGCAATGCCTCAAGCAATGCCATTGGTACTAAAGGTATGGCTAGGTGTTGATAATGAAACAGGGGAACATTCAACCATAACCTGCTGGAAGATGTCGCATGGTGTCACCGTGTAATGCTGCTTTTCTTGTCAAGTCCTGGGATGTGCGCAATGCATGCAAACACTCTGGAGCAGTGCTCTCTCCTCTTTCCGCCCCAATGGGGCGCAGGGCCGATGCATCTGCCATATGGCGCTGATGCTATGGCTTGATTGGGTAATATGATGATGATGATGATGATGATGATGATGATGATGATGATGATGATGATGATGATGATGATGAGCCAAGCTGCTGAGTGCAAACTCGCCGCCGGGTGCTGCATATTAAACAGCAGAAGCAGCACCAGTAGCCTGGCAGCCTGCCTGAGGTGGCAACTGCAACAGTTACACCACATGCTTTTGATGCTTTTTCTGCTCAGAGGGATAGTATGTTCACTGAGATCAGATCCCTGCCTGGTTGCGCTCAAAAGTTGCGCAGCGTTTTGTTTGTGGCTGATTCATCTATATTAAGGTGTTGCGTTTTGTATCTGATGATAATTGGGGCAGTTCTGGAAGATGTCGGATGGTGTCACCGTGTATTGCTGCTTTTCCTGTCAAGTCTTGGGATGTGCGCAATGCATGCAAACATTCTAGAGCAGTGCTCCCTCCTCTTTTCGCCCCGGTGGGGTGCGGGGCCGATGGCGCTGATGCTATGGCTTGAATGGGTAATATGATGATGAAGATGGGATTTCCCAAGGACCACTGGAGCCACTGGCAGCTGGCAGCTTTGCTTACATGCACAGCCTCGCATGCAGGTGTAGGTTGACAAGGGGGGGTTGACTCCCCTTAACTCCTGTCACACCCCTTGTAGCGGAGGGGTAAACGGTGGAAGTTAGTGAATGTAAAACGACAGAAATGTTTCTACATGCCTCAGAGGGATGCTATGTGCTAAGCTTCCACTAACTTCCAACATATTGCAAAAAGGGTGGGAAATCAGCGGAAGTTGGGAGTAATATTTCAGTGGGCAGGGTTGAAATCGGGGAAGTTGGGAGCTAGTGGGATTTAGTGGTAAGGCAAAAGCAGGAAGTTAGTGCAAACAGCCACGGACTTGGGGGAGTTGCTGCTCAAGACATGGATTAGGCACCTGTAACTGCCAGAGGTCCCCTGGGCCCCTCCTTGGGGTGTCTGCATGGTGTACTGTGGCAACTGGGCTTACACGGTGCCACTGCATCGCATGCTTTGCGCATGGGCACTTGCCGTCAATTTAGCCGGTGGTGAGAGTAGCCTGTGCCCTGGAAATGATGTCAGATAACACTAGTGGCTTGGCAACTACTAACTTCCTGGCTTGTGTCACTAACTTCCCCTAAATTCCTGAAATGAGGCTTTCAGCAGGAAGTCTGGAGGTAAACTCTGCTGGGAGAGCCCAGAATTATGGAAGTTGGGAGTTAGCAGAAGTTTATTTTTCCACTATGTTGATTTGGCCCCTTTAGACCACGTACAACACAGCTGTGCAAGCAGAATCACTAACTTCCACCGTTTACCCCTCCAAAACAAGGGGTGTGACAGGAGTTAAGGGGAGTCACCCCCCCTTAGGTCGACATTGCTTGCTTGCTTGCTTGCTTGCTTGCTTGCTTGCTTGCTTGCTTGCTTGCTTGCTTGCTTGCTTGCTTGCTTGCTTGCTTGCTTGCTTGCTTGCTTGCTTGCTTGCTTGCTTGCTTGCTTGCTTGCTTGCTTGCTTGCTTGCTTGCTTGCTTGCTTGCTTGCTTGCTTGCTTGCTTGCTTGCTTGCTTGCTTGCTTGCTTGCTTGCTTGCTTGCCTGTTGCTGCTGCGTTAGAGTGCTTCTTCTTCTTGAAAGCGTAGAGATGTTGCACAATTGTGTACTTGCAATTGCAAGTACCCAGTCTCTGAAACGCTTTAAGGGGGTGCAGCAGCTGCCTGGGTATGGCCTTGTGTAGTACTGTGTGTGCATTAGGTGTTTTTTGGATGGTTGTCAGGTGCATTTAAAAGACACAGCACTCCATGTTAGTTTTTGCAGAAACAAATGTGGAATGTGGGTGTTGGTCACAAATGATCTGGGTTTGATTTATGATTGAGCAATCAATCTTTAGCCAGTATCAATAGTGTGTTTAGTCTTTTTTGTGTGCCTTTGGTCATCGAGAAGTGTACAGCCGTACAACAAGCTTGCTTTGCATCCCGCTTGTATCAATATTATGATAAGCGCTAGCGCGGGTTTCCGGGTGGAAAGAGTGTAGCTGCTCCCTTTTGTGCTCAGCATGTACATGAACTTTGCATAACGCTGTATTGCTGTCTGTTTTTTTCAGTCCAGCAGCGAGGGAGCGGTTGTTGGTGAGAAAGGCTCCAATCGTCAGTTTTCTGTGTTATTCCGGCCCGAACTACAAGCAGCCGAAATACTTTGTCAACCTGGTGTGAAACTTATTACAAAGATTGTAATAGCAACACCAACAACTCACTTGTGCAACAAAGAGCGTACAGCACTGTGCTGCATGCGTTAGAGCCTGCTTTGCAAGCTTCCGCAGCTCGCATTGCTGTGGATCTTTCTTGCAAAGCACTAATAATGCATACCATTTGCTCAAGAAGCATTGCTAGCAGGGCTGCTGGCATCGCAGCAATCCCGCAGCGCCCGCAGGTGCAGCAGAGGCAGCACAGCAGGAGCGTGGTCGTGAACAGTTCTAAGGTAACTGAAACAAGTTTTATTGCAGTTTGGACTGCTACATTGTGCGCCAACAGCAGCAGGCAGGGACTCACTCTACTGCCGGGTGACGCCTCTGTGCAAGTCAGCTTAGCATCTTCGTCCTCTGCTGGTATCTTCTCAATTGCTCCTTTTGAACTGATCAGGATGGCAAGACCAAGTCCGTGGACGATGTGCTGCGTGAGGCAAATGCTCTGCTGGAGAATTTGTCAGCAGGCATGCCCACTGGCACTCCTGCCTTGCAAGCCAGCATAGACGAGCTGGAGCAGATGGGATACGTTTGTGACGAGAGTGGCTGTGTGCTGGTGCTACCAGGAGACAGGGAGAGGGCTGCAGGTGTGTGAGCAGCATTCACTAAGCGGCGCTTCTGTCCCTGCGACAACTAGTTGACTAGACCAGTACTGGTCTAGTCATCCGCTGGGGATGACACGCATTGACTGCCAGGCTGCTGGTGTGCGGCTGCTTCAGCAACAGCATACGGCAGGTTCCACGCTCAATGTCAGTTGAGGACAGCTGGCAGTAGCAGCATCTTGGCACCCTGGTTTGCACCTGTGGCAGCTGTGCTTGCCTGAACACCATAGTTCCAGTGCGCTTGCACTTCACCAAGTTCTCAACATACCTACACACTGTTTCAACTGCCGGGATGCTGCTGCTGCAGGCCCTCCTGCCGTTGATGGACTGCTGTCTGGGGAAAACTGGAGCCTGGGCATGCTGCCAGAGTAAGTGGGCACGCTCGTTGGACGATGGTGCTAGTACATACCCGACAGCACTGCTAAATGGACCTACTCAACAGCAAATTTGCAGCAAGCGTGGTACCTGAGGGGAACGCAACACTGAGGCCACATCTGTCTTCACCCCTGCTGGTCTGTGCTGTGCATGTGTTCACCCAACCAGCCAGCAGCACTTAGCTTATCAAGTGTGTGCTATGGTGTTCTTTCTGAAGGTTGACGACCATGGATTCACGGAAAGCAGCCCCTACACTTTACTCACCCTCACATTTAGCGACTGTGTACCTGCTTGCTAGACTTGCTGCTGTTTGTATGGTGTACTTGCATGTCTGATAGTGGCAGAGGGGAGGGATGCCGCCCCTCAACGTAAAGTTGTAAGTGGATGTAAAAAAAAGTCAAGTGGTTGTGTCCACCTGTTATGCGCATCGCTCCAGATCGTGCAATTGTTATCTGCACAGTTGAAAGTGTCAGGGTGAGAAGAGCAGCCCTTGCACCTTTACTTCAGCTACTTACCTCCGTTCCCTGTGTGTGTCGGTCCATTCTGTCGTGTTGTCCCATTTGCAGGTCTGACAGCGACGAGGGTGAGGAGGGCAGCCCCTACACCGCCCTCGTGTCGGGCCCCTGCTGGTCTGTGCCACTGAAGCCCAGCGAGCTGAGCGACTTTGTGGGCATGCTGAGTCAGCTGCGGCTGATGGTGGCCAACCTGGCAGCACAGGGCCAGTGGCACAGCGGCAGCGCAGACAGGCCCTCGTCACGCGTGAAGGTGAGCACGTAAGACTGCAGACGGTTCATGTGCTGTGATATGTTTAAGCTTGTGTTGTGGATTGCTTTGGGGGCCAACCTGGCAGCACAGGTGCCGTGGCCTGGCAGCAGTGCAGACGGGCAGGCCCGTTGCGTTAAGGTGCGTGCTGGTGGCAGGTGTGCAGGTGCGCGAGCGGCGCACAACAGAAGTGCTGAGTGCAGTTGTTTGCAGCTTTTGCACTTGGGCTGCGGCGGCTGTCTAGCAGGTGCGACGAGATGATGCATCGCTACAGCGCCAATGTGCGGTGCCCGTGGTGCAAGGAGACCGCATCTGCACATCTGCATTTAATGTCCTGCCATCATCCATGTGGTTGCCTGCCTGCTTGCCTGCCTGCGGTTTTGCAACCTGCGCCCGTCTACAACACTGATCTGCAGTGGGAGACCAACCACATCGTGATGAAGGCTGCGCACGCGCCCACAGAGCCAGGCTTCAGCATCGAGATCACCTTCAGGACAGACAGGTGGGCTGGACAGCAGCAGCGCATCGCTCTGGTGCCTTCAAAGATGCGTAGCTTGAACTGTGTGCTGACTTTGCTGTAACGGCTGCAGCAGCGAGGCCGCCTTCAAGGCAGGCAGGCAAGAGACTAGACCATTGAGCAGCAGCGGCATCGAAGGCTGTTCCAATTGCATAATCGGCTGGGCAGTCAGGGTACCCCGCATGCTCGCTCATGTGTGGTGCCCTTGCACTTGCTGGCGCTGCTGCTGCGCCCTCACGCGTTCATTTGCCTGCTTGCCCCCATTTGTGCATGTTCCCTGTTGCCACAGGCGTTCCGTGTCTGCTGAGTGGCCGGCTGAGGTCGCTGCTGCCGTCATCGCGGCAGTGGATGCAGCAACAGGCAGCAGCGCTGGCAGCAGAGCAGCCCAGGCAGTGCCCAGCACACCAGCTGCTGTGTCTGCTTAGGCTTGCCGCATGGCGATGCCCAGGGCTTGCATCCAGCAGCTGCTGCAGCAGGCTGGGTGCCAGCAACAGCTGGCCACGGATGCTGCTGCGGCAGTAGATGATGCGAGCTGGTGCGAGGGCCGATTGGCGCACACAACCTCTGCTCAAAGCATTGACATCACTGCATGCCTGCATGCGCGTACAATCAGGTGCATGTGTGTGTAGCGAGTGCATGCGACATGAATGCCTGTTGTCCACGTGGAGGCCGCCACTGCCCGCCAAGGCTGCAGGCTAGGGCATTCTCCGGCGCTGCATGTATTGCAGGGTAGACCCCTACGCTGCGCATGGCACACTGCCTGGTGGGGATTTGAGCAGCACATGAGTCGCTGTTGGTGGGGCTCTACTGCTTCTTGCAGCTGCACACTGATGCAAGGGGCTTGAGGTGTGGGTGGGTTGTACTCTGGCGGCATATGGTGGTTCATTTTGCATACTGCATCAGCTGCAGCATGTGCAGCAGCCGCAGCAAGCTGTGCAGGAGTTGCTGAATGTTGCTGAATGTCGACTGGCTCTGCTTCAAGAAGAAACTGTGCTAGCAGCAATATTCAACCCCGACACAGGGTTTGCAAGCGCCAGGTTGGTGGTTAGGTTTGCTTTGGCCATGGGTTGATCATGCGCTGCTTGCTCTTGCAGTGGCTGGTTTGCGCGTGGGAGGGGGGTGCCTTCCTGCGTGGTCAGCCCTGGGCGTCCACTCTATTTTCACGGTGTGCAGCAGCAGCAACAGCAGCGCACTGGTTGGTGGCCTGCGCTTCCGGGGTGTGCCAGCTGCTGTGCAGCTTCTGCGGGTATGGCGGCGGCAAAGAAAGGCCATTTTTTGTTCAGTTTTGGCAACAAGAGGGTCAGCATGGCAGCGCAGTTGATACGGAACTGCAGAGTGACTTGGGCGGGCCAATCGTGACAAGACAGGCGGCACGTTGCATCCTGCAGCTGCCGGGCGGGAGGGTATTTGCCAGGTTCTGCAGCCAGGGTTGCCTTGGTCCCGGTTTTGAAGGCGTCACAGGCTTGCAGCTGTGTTGTGTACACGCACAGATGACTGCTGTGCTGTCTGGCAGTTGCATGTACCCACCGCGCATCTGCAGCAGCCATCGTCCTGCATCAACATTGGTTGGCAACCTGCCGCTATTATTAAAAGTGCAGCCACATGCTATCGGCATGCGTGTTGACTGGCATGTCCACAGTTGGTCAGCACGTATGGGGCGGCTGAGGCTTGCCCTGCGTGCATTTGCACATAGAAGGCAGCAACTGAAAGGTGGGGTTTTGTTTTATATGCCTTAGATTGCAGTGCATTGCTATAGGCTTACCAGCTGGCTTGTTCCGGCTTTGTTTTGATTCCAGATGGCAGGCGCAGATGCGCATTACACACACTCGGGTTTTTTACAGGAGGGTCTGAAACCTTTGGCTTTGTTAGCAGGTTGAATTGTCTGCCTTGCAGTGTTCACAACCTCTGCAGTGTGCAGAATGCAGCACACCCTGAAAACGGCACGCTGGCGCATCACTGGCTGGAGGTTGTGGCAGAGATTTTGCAGCGGGCCTGCTTTGCACAGCACATACAGCTTATCACGGGTTGAGTTTTGCTGGCCAACTAGGCCATGCAGCAAGCGTCGTCAATTGCAGGCCAACTAGGCCATGCAGCAGTTTGTGCGATGAGTAACTGCTGCTGCGGTGGCTGTGCATGTGTACATAAGAGCTGCAGCAGATAGGCTCCCCAATGTCACCATCTCAGCAATTCAAAACCTGTATCGGACTTTGCAGCATGTGCCTATTTGCAACCCTTCACAGAGCAGGCGGCCGGCGCGTGAACATGAGCAGGGCTCTGCAAGTGTCACATTGGTATCAGTGCTGCACCAACCAGATTCACGTGTTGAAGGTGCATGCAAGGTCTGATATGTTTAGGGTCCTGTCGTTCACGTGTCACCTGGCCACATTGAGAGTGGGTGCATGCAGCAGAGGTTGCATGCGGGAGGGTGGTAGGCTGTGGGGCACTCCTTGGCATGCATGCAGTGCTGTGTACTTTCACACTGAGGAGAAGTTGTGCTGTGCTGAGGAGTTGCTGTGCTGCAAGTACAGCACATGCGGCTTTCTGCGAAGCTGCAGGCACACATGCATAGTGCTGATGCTATGGCTTGAATGGGTAATATGATGATGATGATGTGTAGTGCTTGGTATTCAAGGGTAATGATCAAGGTGGTGAGGTACATCCTGTGTCACATACTCAATCCCGGAACCCAGAGCTGGTGGGCTGTAGCATGGCAGCAGCTGCACCCTCCCTCCATAGCGGGAATTGCTGCTGCTGCTGCTGCTGCTGCTGCTGCTGCTGCTGCTGCTGCTGCTGCTGCTGCTGCTGCTGCATGTTGGTGTGGCTGCTGTTTTTCGGCCATGTATGCAGGAAGCAGCAGCACTCTAACCCAGAAGGAAAGCGAAGCAGAGTTACCCGACCACCCTCACGCAAAGCCATGTATGTCTCACTGTTACATGCTTTGCAGCGTCGTTTGCAAAGTGTGTATTCCTGCAACCCTTTACACTGCACTGGTCATCATGATGGTCATCATGAGTGATCACTGCTGGTGTGGCCGGGCACTGCAGGATGGCAGCAGGCCTAGGCCTGCATGTTGCTGCTGCTGGGCGTGCGTTGCCGCCTGTAACTGTGGCACACCCCAGCAGCGACGGCTTACAGGTTGGGTTTGAGGCGGAACGCAAACGCAATGACGGGCATAATGCACTTGGTCGGCTTTCTGTGCGAGATGCTGTGGAACCCATGCACCGACCAGAAGCAGCATGGCATCCGCACATGATGGCACATCATCACTGTATAGAGATGTAACAACATCTTCTGTGGAGCGCAGCTCGTTCTGCGTCGGCAGAACGTGCTGGCCGTTTCTGCCACAACAGAAACCGCAGGCTACACAAGCGTGCATGGCGGCATGCATTGTCCGTTGATGTTTGTTATCAATCACTGATGTTCTTCATGCGCGACTATTGGCAGGAGCAGCAACCTCCCAGGCTGCGCCGCAGGTGTGCCGTGCAGGTGGTTGCAGGTTTGACTTCGCAGCCAGCCAGCCGGGGTGTTAAAAACGCTTGCAAGGAGTTGCTGATTAATAAAAAATAAGTTGTTGAATGCATCACGCAGCCGAGGCGTCTTTCTGTGCATGGGTGTCGTGCTGAAGCACTCGCCTGCAGCACAACAACGTTAACGTGCCGCAGCTGTCACCACGAGACAGCAGCATACATCATACCCTTTATCAACACCTCATAGTAAATTATGTGGACTGTGGCATTTCCAGCGATGCAGAGTCGCTCCTTCAAACCAGCGACAGATGCGTGCTGCTGCTGCTGCTGCTGCTGCTGCTGCTGCTGCTGCGGCGGCGGCTGCAGGCAGCAGTGATGTGCAGGTTTTGTCCCCGGCCTGTTGTCGAGCCCGCAATGCGTGAACAGCAGTAGCACGCCCAGATGATGCGTTGGGGCTGGGTAGCTGGGGCAAAGAAGCCTAGCATCGTGTTTAATCAGCAAAGGTGTTGCCGCTGAGTGTCAACTTGAGTGACACCGTGTGGCCGCTGCCGATGAGCAGCTCTTCTGCCAGGCTGGTCGTGCAAACTATGCTCTACATACCGCGGTACACCTATAGACTCTACATGATGTAGCCGACTGGCGCAGGAACCTGGTGTAAGTGCATGAGCTGAGGGTTCGCTACCAGGGTTGGTGTGGACACATAAGGTGCTCATGAGAATCAGGCCGTGCTGCTGCTGCTGCTGCTGCTGCTGCTGCTGCTGCTGCTCTGACTTTACAAAAGGCTTAAGCCAGGACACAAAGGACATGTACAATGAAGCAGCCTGCACCTGTTCCTAACAATAAATTTCAACGTTCAACTCCCACATGGGACGGCTCCCATGCATGCCATCAGTCAAGGACGGCTTGCAAGCTCAAGGCAACATTGCTGAGAAACCCTAGGCTCTCTCAGCATTAAGCATGTACTGCCGCTGCAGCAGCGCCCAAGGTTGATGCTGCTGTGTCGCCATGTCCTGCAGCAGCTGCTCCCTACGCCTGCTCCCGTCCCAGCAGCAGTAGGCCGCCTTCATCAGGCAGCTGCACCACAGTTGTGCCCCATTCAGCACTCAGTTCTGCCAGTTTGCCAGCCACCCATCCATACTGGGCCCCATGCGCAAGGTCAACCTGCACAGCACAACAGCACAGCACAAACACATGTGTTGTGCAGCAGACAGCACAAACACATGCGTCATGCAGCAGACAGCACAACATGTGGCTGGGGTGGCGGCGTGAGCCGGCTGCCTCCTGTGCTTCCGCTGATACTGCCATTGTACGAAGCCTGATGCGATCACTGACAGCAGCACCCCGCAGCAAGACATGCGCAAAGCAGATCCATGCACCTCAGCCCCTGCACTGCTGTGCAAGATCTGCACGGCGCACCTCAGTCATGACCACGTTGTGGTTCAAACTCCAATGCTGAGCCTAAGACCGAGGGTTGCCAGGTACACGCGCGTGCGCTGTGTGCTGCCCTCACCTGTGACAGGTATGGCGGGCTGCCCTGGCCAGGCTGGGTGTGCGCAGCGCCTTGCCGCCAGTCGTGGTGGATGCGCGTGGGCACAGCCCGCAGGGAGTGCAGCCGCAGCGTGCGGCCTGGCGGATGCTTGGTGCCGCCAGCACTGCTGCTGCTGCTGCCGCCAAAGACAGCATGCTGGTCCCTGCTGGCACCGCTGGCGATGTCAAGTGCCGCGTCTGTGTGCGAGGCTGCTGCTGCGGCGGCGGCGGCGGCTGCGCCAAACTCTGCCACCCACATGCAGCCCAAATCATTCCTGTTTGGAGGCAGGGAAGTGAGCAGGCGACTTGACAATCACAAGCAGGAACTAGCCACACACATGGTGCATCAAGGGGGTTGCAGATGCAGCAACGCCATGCCATGCGGCACTGGATTGCACGTCTGCTATGTTCTGCAATGCCTGAGCTTGACGTTGCTGGGCCTTGCGCTGCCTGGTCACAAACAGTCAATTTGATCACTGACCTGTCACCTACCTGTACTCCTCCTCTGTTTCGTAGTCGTCTATGAAGCCACCCGCCCCATAGATTATGGCCTGGCTGTCCAACACCTGCACACCCTGGCACCACAGCAGCAGCAGCAGCAGCAGCAGCAGCAGCAGCAGCAGCAGCAGCAGCAGCAGCAGCAGCAGCAGCAGCAGCAGCAGCAGCAGCAGCAGCAGCAGCAGCAGCAGCAGCAGCAGCACTTATAGCAAAAGCAGCAGTGGCGCAGCCAGCTGGCTCAGCTGCCAGAGAATGCACGGTGCAAATGTTCTTGATCTGATGGCTGAGCAGTTGGCCGTGTTTCCGTGTCAGGCCTGGCAGCAGCTCTTGTTGAACACCAAAACAGGCGTACCACATCGTCAGAGGGACAATGGCACACACCTGTATGTGGTGGGCACTGTGCCCGAACACCAGGTCTGCTCCTGCAGCCAGCAGCGCCCTGCCCAGCCGCTGCACACTGCTGTCAGGACGCCAGCGCCAGTTGGACCCCTGAGGGGGACACAGCAGCACACACAATCGACACTATCGTATTACGATGCTTGTATTGCCTTTGCTGCTTCACAAATG
The DNA here is from genome assembly GCA_014080715.1 of Scenedesmus sp. NREL 46B-D3. NCBI lineage: Eukaryota > Viridiplantae > Chlorophyta > Chlorophyceae > Sphaeropleales > Scenedesmaceae > Scenedesmus > Scenedesmus sp. NREL 46B-D3. Next base: position 1,997 of record JACERP010001194.1, on the reverse strand, counting down.
CACATCGAAACGTGACGCACCATAAGTGAGGTGCTTCTGGCCGCAGCAGCTGGTGCTGCAAGCAGCGTTCAGCTGCATATGGCCTGCAGACCAGCTGGTGTGCAGGCCATACATTGACATGTGCCAACCTCACCAGTGGATGAAGACCAGCACTAGTCTGCTCCCTGAGCACGTGCAGCAGCCACCTGCTGCTGCAACACCTCAGGCTTGAAGCTGCACAGCCGGTGGGCAGACACAGGTGCGACTGTAGTACATGTCAGCCGCTCGCTCTTTGCGGTTGGGTCAGAGGATGGCAGTGGGGGTTATCCAACAGCAACCACACAACGGAGACAAACACTCTACCAGAACAAATGTCGCCTGCTGCTGCCACTGCTCGCATGCAACTGCTCGCATGGTGACCAGAGGTTGCTCGGCCAGCCATGTGAGCTGTGCCTTGCAGTTGCCTGACTCCTACCTTGCGGGGTCGATGAAGTGATGCCTGGCCTGTCATGGCCCTGCCGCCCAATCCTCATAGTGATCAGCATAAGACAGGATTGCCACCTGCATGCAACGCACCACATGCTGCTGATGCGTTGACAGGAGACCAAACGGCAGGGCTGTGTGGTTCAGCGCATGTGTGCAAGCGGCACATGAGTCATGGAGGTATCTGCAGCGGCACAGTTTTTGCAGCACAACAACAGCTGTGCACAGTAGCCAGCACAGCGCGCCGCCCCTGCTGACGTGCAGGGTGCTGCTGACGTGGAATCTGTGGAGGTGCGTGCTGCTGCCGCAGGTTGGTGCTTAGCGGCCCAAACGCTGCTGGCTCACCTTGCAGCCAGCCTTTGTGACAAAAGCAGGTGCCGCTGCTGGCTTGCCGCGTGCCGGAGCCCCCGAATGCGCTATCCCCAGTGCATCCAGCACCTGCATTAGCGAGGTACGGGGACACACACTGTGGGCACAGGAGCCACACCAATGCTGCACCTGGTGGTGGTGGTTTTCTGAGGGTTGCCACAGCAGTATCTGCATGGGCTGGCTTGTGGCGTTGACGCCAGCGCACAGCCCCTCAACCGGCTGCAACCAATGCTGCTGCAGAACACTCCAGCAGTGCAGAGACTTGGCGGATGCCGCGACTGTGGTGAAACCAACATTTCCTGATCTCAGCTATCTATGTCTCCTTGCGCACGCCATGTCAGTGACAAGTTGGAACACTGGGCACCAAGCCTTGTAGCCCTGCTTGCTCAGGATCCATGATTCAGTGGGCTGTGCAGGGCAATTTGTTTGTTGCCACCATGTGCACCGTCATGCCATGCATTGTGCAGGCGCATTGTGTGCATTGTGAATTCAGCAGCAAGCACACACCTCGTGTGTCTCCTCCAGCCCTGCTCGTCCGTAGTCCAGCACGTGGTTGTTGGCGAGTGACACGTACGACAGCCCCAGCTCCGTCAGCACGCCAACATGGTTGGGGTGTAGCTTGAAGTTGAAGGCCTTGGGCGTGGGCACTGGGTGGCTCGTCACTGCAGGACAGGCACGGCGGGCTTGGGGGAAGCATAGACAGTAGCGTAGTGTGTGGTGTCTTGACCTGTGACAACCTGCCACATCAGCATTGGGCTGCATAGGCTTTTGTGGGTAGGCACTGACAGGTGTCACCATGGGTGTGGAGTTCAAGAGGCACATCCTATGGGTGGGAAGGGAGATTAGGCCTTCTGCAGTAGTGAATGCAGGTGCTGCGCACCACGGCAGCGCCTCGAGCCAGCTGAAGGTTCAGTAGCAGCAGTCGGCTGACTCACTGATGAGCCACCGGTACTGCAGAGATGCCAAAGGAGACGTTGGCAATGCTATACAAGCAACAAAAGTTTCCAGATTCTGCTTTCTTATGGATTGAATCTTGGCTGTACAAAGGCATACTTTGTTGCCGCTGTGCTGGTTTGTGCTGTTCAAACTATCGCACACACCAAGTTGCCTGCCACAATGGTATGTCCAGGGTTGTGCTGCCGGATAAGGGGCAGCACGTCGCCGAA
>JACERP010001193.1:0-25727 GCA_014080715.1 Scenedesmus sp. NREL 46B-D3 | reverse complement strand
CGGTATCCATCAGGTTTCCATCAGATAATCGCAGTATCCCGCTGGTTAAAACACCCCTGGCGTTGGTAGGGTCAATGCCTGTAAATGCCACCACCTTTGATGGCGAATACCAAAGTATGGGCCACTGGCCCACCCAGTAAGGCGCCAAACAAGGCATGAGGCAAGTTTGTAAGATACACACAAAACTGCAGTGTTGGGTGGCACGGAGCGGGGGCTCAGCACTGGCCAGCTGCGGCTAACTGCTGGCCGGTGCTGCAAGCTGTCTCTTTACTGATTGTCACCAGCTGGTGTATGCAGGCAGGGCTAGTAGGCCCTACTGGCAAGTCAATTAAGCAGTACATAGCTTACATGAGTGATTGACATAAATTGTAGTCAAGGAGTCAGATGAGCAATTGCTAACTTGAATGCACTGCAAGATGCCAATAGTTGCTTACTGCCCGATGCAATACTGCACTCAGTGCGCTAGGCTACTGCTAACATAGTAACATCATCATCATCAGATCATCACATCATCATCATCATCATCATCATATTACCCATTCAAGCCATAGCATCAGCGCCATCGGCCCTAATAGGACACTACGTCACTTGGGGTTCCCAGGTGATCCCTCAACCCATATCATAATATGTCCTTTCACTATGCCTGCAATATAGAAGACAGAAATTGTTGGCTACCACAGTGGCACGTCCTTTTCAGTTGTCCAAGACACACTGGACGTGGCACGTCCTTTTCAGTTGTACAAGATACACTTCCTGCTGTGAGGGAAGTACCCTGACCCTTGACCTGTGAGGGAAGCACCCCTTCCAATAGCATGAGTGCAATCAGGCCTTGACCCTTGACAGCATGCCGCAGGTGTGACAGCACTGCTGGCAGACAGCTGCACAAGGCCGTCCACCTCTAGTATGGAAGGCTTGATGGATACTATTGCTGTTACAACTCAAAGCACTGTAAGCAGTGCTGGCTCTACCAACTCTACTGCCCCGCTGGATGCACTCCAGGGATGTAATAGAACGAGTTAACAGGATGTAACAGGCAGCAGCGCTCTAACCCAACCGTAAAAGGGATGTGCACACAGCTCACTAGGCAAATGCCATATCTCAGACTGGTTGCAGCTGGACAGAGTACCAGCATCAGAAGCAGCCTTGGAGATGAAAGCTGTGGCTAGACCACTGGCTTCATGCCAAATGATGAAGTGTGCGCAGACATATGCGGCCACTTCTGCCCGTCCAACGGATTCAAGCCTCGCAAAAGCCTCATGTCAAAAGCAGTTGGACAAAATCCCGTGTGCCAGAGAATGACAAAAGCGTTGTGCCTATCATACGCGGATGTAATGGAGACATGGAGATGTCATACGCAGGTGCAGAATGACCACTAGTGGGCAACCCTCACCCCACTGCTCCTGCTGGGTGCAGTGCCCATGGGAACTTGGCTCTGCCAGGCAGGAGCCACAGCGTCTGTCTGCGCACATGCAGCAAACAAATGCAAGTTGCACTTGATCAGCAAGCCTTGTATCACACATAGCACCAACGTGGTCTAAAGCAATACAAGCCTGCAGCTGGCAGCCTCAGACACCTTCAGATGGCTGGCGTGGCACCCGCCAGGGCTGGTGACGCCAGCATCTCAGGCCGCTTGTTGACCGCCCAGCCGCGGATGTCCGAAAACTCCTTGCGGATCTCCTCAACTGTGCCGATGGTTATGAACGCGTGGTAAGTCATCTCGAAGCCAGGCTTCAGCGCGAAGCGCATGGTAGGCGCCACGTAGGAGCAGTCACTGCAGGCATTGCTGCCATCCTGCGCGGCAAAACAAGCAGGTGATGGCAGATCCACCGCAGCTCTAGAGCTGTGTGCAGGTTAATATCAATTGATTGGATAGATCAGTTTGTCTCACTCACCCCTGCAGAGCTGAGTGATTTGGCAGAATGTTAGCTGCTAGTCACAACCAGCATATGCTGTGATGCCCAGCCAACTGCAGTGCTGGAGCAGCCCACCTTGCCAACACGGTAGCAGGTGATGGTCTGTGCCACCGGCGTGTAGATGCCCACACCCTCGGCCAGTGGTTGGGTCGATGTACGCAGCCCAGTTCTCGGTGATGCGGTAGTTCTCTGCAACCAGGCATGCAAGCAAACATCAGCAAGTGCTTGCTGTCATCAATCTGCAGCAAACTGCAGCACTGATATTGAGTTGAACATACATCCCCAGCAGCTGCTGTGGCAGTCAGGTGCGCCTGGCAAGAATTTTCACACCAAAAGCATTCAAACGCACTCGAAAGAAGGCTCATAACTGTCTGTCACTCTTTCCATACCAGCACAGCTCACACACACCGTTGACTTGGCCAGGCTGCTTGATCGTCAGCGTCTTCCCCTGCACAGCAACACCAGATGCAACACCAGATGCAACACAGTTGTCACTGTGTTGCTGATACCGGTGTGAACAACATTGCAGCTCTGCAGGAACAGCAGTGCCGGTACCAAGCACTGGCTGGCTACCGCGATGCGAGGTTGCTACTCCGGGGTGCAAGCCAAAATGGCAGCTGCTGCGGCTTGTCTCACACAGGCCAATGTCTCCCTTTGACAAAACAACAGGCGGGCATGCACACCTGCCAGGGTTCTGGCCCGTCGTAGAACACCAGCTGCCCCAGCTTCCTGCTCAGGAACACTGCAGGCAGCTCCTGGATGCGCACGGGGTGGTCATCGCAGCCGTCGTGCTTCACTGTGAACTTCAGGTCTGCGTGCTTGCCCACCAGCGAGATGTCTGCACGCATCCACACGTCATCACACAGCTGCTGCCCAGCCCTGCAGCACAACAGAGCCAGGGAGAAAGAACAGCAGCGTACTAGTGTGCTCACTTTAGATTGCCCAACAAGCATGATGACATGTGTTTGGCAACCCTAGCATCGTCTAGCTCTGCCTTAGCATTTGTTGGACCCAAAAGGTCGTCGGACTGTGCTGGAGGCTGCAGTGCCAGAAACAACAGACAAATGACTGGCCATGCTCACCAGTTGCGAGGGTTGACTTGTGTTACAATGCAGTTGCCTTTCTTCGAGCACTCCAGCACGCGTGCCGGCCTGTTCTGCCAGGAGCCGCACTGCACTGGGTTCCAGCTGCATGCAGGAGCAGCAGCCCGGCCATCCGAGCGTGAGCCACAGCAAGCCAAACTCCAGCATGGACAACAGTGCTGCTGTTGTGTGGGTGGCCCCTGCTGCCCTGATATTTGTATGTGAACAGCTGCACACACGTCCCAGCGGACGCCCACTCACAATGATCACAACACCGCAGCATGACTGTGCAGGTGGTCAAATTGATTGATGTCAGTAACCTGTGACTGCATAGCTGGTGTTGCAGCATGCGGGTACCCCGGCGCACACAATGTCACCGCTGCGAGGCCACCCAGCGCCGCACGTGTGCAGTTGCTGCTGCTGCCCGCACCTCCAAGGCTTGCCGTTCCAGTCGCTGCCATCTTGCCGGCCATAGTAGGACTGCTGGATGAAGCGCCCACAGTCATACCTGCAGCATAAAGGCAGCGCACCATGATGGCGTGGCGGTGCGCTGCCTGCAGCATGGCGACTCTATGCCTGCAGAGGCTCATATGCAGCCAGCACAGCAGGACAGCACAGCTACTAATGATTCAGCACTGCAGTGCTGCCTGTTGCAGCCGTGATGCAGGCATTGGGTGTTGGGAGTGTGTAACCTGATGTTAAGCACTTGCTAAAGAATACTGCAAGCAGTCTGAGCACAGCAACAGTGGCACCCGGTGCAGCATCTTGCAAGCTGGCATCTCACTCATTTAACAAGTTGTCTGGTGAGCCGCCCTTGCTAAGCCAGAAGATGCCAGCGCCTCTTGTTGGATCAACCTGCACCAAAGAAATCAGGAAGCTTTGAACATCAGCGAGCATCTACGATAGCAGTTGATACAGCAACTGTTGAAGCTGTCATGCGGAATACAAGACACACTGCCGAGGACGGGACACAGCAGGTGGTGCACACAATTGCCATCATGCTGGTGCTGTGCAGCTCTTGCTGTAGTCAGAAAGCACTGGCTTACCCCTATTTTTATGGCAGCGTTCTCTACTATCAGCTTTCCAGTGGCAACTTCTCCTGGCTGACACTGAGGAGCAGCAGCAGCAGGAGCTGCCTGTTGCTGTTCCTGAGATGTCGCAGGAGCAGACTGCTGCATCGTCTGAACTGAGTTCTGCACCTGATTTGCCACTTGCGATATGACACTGGCCTTGTTGCCCATGCGAAAGTTATTCCTGCTGGTAATTCGTAGTGTCACTTAGCTGCATTAAGCCGTCGGTTGCTTTCAGCATCAGCTAGGATGGATACGTGTTGCAAATATCATTGTGTTGTGGTGGTACTTTGGCCCAGCGCGGCAGGAAGGCGGAACGACGGTAGTTGCAGACACCAGATACCATCGCACCGGGTGCTGAGCACCGTACGCTCAAGCAGCAAGAATAATCTGCGCTTTTACCACGCTTCATACATGATAAAGGGTGGAATCAGCTGCTCAGGCTCCGAGAGGCAACATATGCGGTCGATGGTTCGTCAACTCGCGAGTTGGATGCTCCGCAGCACAACGACCAGCGTGAACAAGCAGCAAAAGACAACATGCTTGTTCTTCGAAAGAAATGACGTACAAGTGACGTTTGACATGCTTGCGCCAAGTCGTGGAGAAGACAAGGCCATGCAAGGGCACAGCCACCAACAACCTGGCGTAGCCTGAGGCAGGTTCAGTCCTGTACTACTGTATTGTATTGTATTGTAACTGCCGATTCACGTGTTGCAGAATGCATGCCATGACGGACCAGTACAACACCACCGCCATAACCAAAAGGCAGCAACCACCCTACATGCCATAACCTGCACACCAAACCATGCAACAAACAATCACCAGCAGCACACAGTACATGATAATACTACAGACTGACCTGTGCACAGTTGGTGTCACCAGCCACCCTCGTATGGATATGTGGGGGCCCATCACAACAGCAGCAACACCCTCCCCCCCTCACAACCACAACCTTCATTCCTAACCGGTACTTAAACAAGCACATTTGAACAATACATATCCAAACGGACACAGCCATGCCTCTGGCCAATGTTCAAAGCCAGCGCTGCAGTGCCCCCAGCAGCAGCAGCAGAGGCTGCCCACACCCGCACCTACTGCGGTGCACAGGCACTCGCTGTTCACCGCTGCCAATCACTACGCCTAACACATCTAAGCGGCTTCACAGCGCCATAACACATGCTAGCTGAGCCGCAAAGCCTACACCTCAGCTGCCACCTACTGCGCTGCCTCGGCAGCACACGTGACAGCAGCGGGAGGGCACCGGGGCAGCAGCGCCAGCAGGCACATACTGATGGAAACAACGCCCATGTTCACACGCCACGCATCCCAGTAATTAAAAATTTATAAATGTGGGCCGCGATGACTAGACATGAACAACCGATAACGCTGCACCCTTCAGTGCTCCTCATCGGGAAGTTCCACCGGCTTGCACTCCTTTGCTGCAATGCCTGCAAAGTTCGGATCCTTGATCCTGAACACGCGGTCAAGCACCTCCTCCACTGCCCTGTCTGGTGTGGATGCGCCAGACGTCACAGCGATGGTCAGCGGGCCCTCTGGCAGCCAGTTGGTGGTCTCCTTGAGCTCACCCCAGCCGGTCTTGTGCAGCAGCTTGTTGTTCTCGACGTCGATGCGTGCAGCAGAGTCCACCCAGAAGGAGGGCAGGCCCTTGTGCTCAGCAATCTCCTGCGAGCGTCCAAGCACACAACAGGCACTATGGTAAGCGTTGATCATGAATGCGACCACCTGAAGTGATAATAGAAAGACGCAGCTGCACAACCGCAGTACACGGCTACGCGGATGCAACTTCATGCTGATGACACAACAGTCAGCTGCCCCTGCGCCGTCGTTCCCTGGTTCCGGCCCTGACAGCCAGTGCCTGGCGTCCTGCCCAAGGCGCGCACCTGCAGGTGGCTGGTGTTGCTGCTGTTGAAGCCTCCCACGACCAGCATCATGTCGATGGAGGGGTCGTCGATGATGTCGTACATGGCATCCTGCAGCAATCACCAGCAGCAGCAGCAGCCACAATGACATTGCATGTTGAAGACAGCAGCCAGACTGCATGACGATGGCTGCACCTGCAGAGGCGCGCAGTGCATTGCAGCCAGGCCACAGGCATACGCTGCCGCACCCCGCAGCGCCGCACCTGGCGCTCCTGTGTTGCGTCGCAGATGGTGTCCATGAGCATGAAGTGGCTGTTGAGCTCGTCTGGGCCGTACTTCTGCATCATGGTGCGCTCCAGCATCTTGCCGATCTCCTGCGTGTCACCCTTGAGCATGGTGGTCTGCGAGGGAGACGCAGACGGGGCGGCAGCACGGCAAGTGCGGGGCGGTGTTGGGCGCAGCGCTCGGCAGCCCAGCGAAGGATACGGGCAGTACACAATCCAAACATCCATGTGTGTGTTTACCCTAGAGTAGTTGAAGTTGGAAGAATCTGGACGTGCAAGTGACTGGAGTGCATGCATAGCACACAAGCGCCACGCAGTGCAGTGCCGGTAGGGTGCAGCGTCACGCGCGCTGCAGAAGAGCCTCCCCACCACAGAGGGCAGCTGCCAGCTGCGCGTTGACACACAACGCCACACTCCATGCCACACCTCAAGCCACAGCCTGACAGTGCACACATAACCCCCAGGTGAGTTGGGCAAGCGCCGCACTGCATCACGCCAGCACCCACCTGGTTGGCCAGCCCCACCCTCACGAGGTCCGTGTCGGGGTCAAAGCCCTTGCTCACAGCCTTCTCAAAGTGCTTCAGGAACGCCTCACGGTCGCCGCCGTTCAGGATGTAGTCCACCACCATCTGAGCCTCAGCCAGGTCCCTCACGATGACGTACGTGTCTGCAAAGCTGGCCGTCGCGATGGTCTCCTCGTGGCTGTACTTGCCGTGGATGACGGAGGTGTAGGACTTGCGCGAGTGCTGGTCGACGCTGTTCCAAACCTTGGCGACCCAGGGGCAGGTGGTGTCGACCATCTTCACGCCCTTGTCCTTGAACAGCTGCATCTCCTGTGGGGCATGTGACGTGATGGGGAAGCGCCGTCGCAGCAGCAGCAGCAGCCGCAGCAGGTGTGCGTGAGGCACAGCAGACATGCAGACGATGCTGGGTCAGCATCATGACCTGCTTGCCAGCTGCGCGGTACCTGGCTGAGTGGTGCCCATGCTGCTCCTGCAGGCAGACAATAGACTGCCGTCGATGCACGCAGTGGTGCACACACAGGCAACAACAGCACCACAGGTTCATATCCGCTTGCTGCACGCTTGCCTGCGAGATGGCTGCTAGTGTTGGCGCTACACAAGCTGCTGCTGCCACCTCCTCAGCTGATGCTGCCACCTCCTGGCAACGCTGTTCGCTGCTAGCCTGCTACCTGCAACCTGCTCCTGCTCCTCCTGCCGCTGCTCCTGCCACCTGTGCTGCTTCTGGCGCTGCGGCTGATGGTGCCGCTTTCACTGCTCCTTCTGCTGGCCCCCGCTGCTGCTGCCGCAGATGCTATGTGCGCTGTTGCTTGTTGCGTCCGGGCTCACCTGCACTGTTGCTCCAAAGGCCGGGAAGATGACCACGTCGCCCTCGCCGATGCGTGCATAGTCCTTGGCCTGCGCCGCGTCATCCTCCTCAAAGATCTCAACCTCCAGCTCACGCAGGCGCTGCACAGCAAGATCAACAGACAGGCAGGCCAGCCGCCAGCGGGTTCCAGCAAGCTGCATGAGGGGAGTGACGCCGCCACATGCCCCTGCACACATGCCCATGCTGCGCGCAATGCAACCTCCTGACCTTGGAAGAATGCAGGGTGATGAAACAGGCCCAGTAAAAAAGGGCAGCAGGCATGTGACAAACCTAGCGGTGGGACACACGAGAAGTTAGAGGCCTTGTACTTGGCAGCGGGTGCAGCAAACCTAGCGAGACTGTTGTGCACCCAGGATAGCAAGTAGACATCTGCTTGCAAGCCAGGCATGTTCCTACAGACAGCATTTTCATGTTACGTGCTTGCCCTTGCGCACCCACTACTGCTGCGCAACGTTTTACACAAGCCTGCTGCAAAGCCCCATAGCACGTGCACGTAACACTGCTGCTACCAAACCGCTACCACACACTCTGCAGACATCTATCTTCCTCCTGACCTGCTCCCGCAGCTGCTGCAGCCTACAGTGCTGTATGGCACTCACCTGGTTGACCTCTGGGTTGTGGATGATCTCGTTTGTGATGTAAAGCTTCTTATCTGGGTTGGCAATGCGTGCCTCATACGCCATGCGCACAGCACGCTCCACCCCCCAGCAGTAGCCGTACGCCTTTGCCAGCTTGACGGTCACTTCCCCCTGCTTCCACTGCATGTCGTTCTCACGCATCTGCGCAACCAAGCCGCTGAGGGAGTAGCCCACTCCGTGCTCATCGATGAGTGCTTGTGACTTCTCGTCCTTGGTGGGCTGACGCACATACCTGCCTGTGGCATTCAGGGAGCGCCTGACTGCCCTGCCATCCACCTTCTCTGTCTCAGCTGTCATCACATGTGCAATGCAAGGCAGGGTGATAAGCAGACCATTCACAACTTGCTTATGAGTGCGTACGTGATGCATGCCTCCTCCCTTGAGGGGGGATGGTGGTGGCGCCAGCAGCGCACTCTGTGCTCACGCCAGCAGTCAAGTCTAGCTGCTGCCGAGTATGCAGAGACTGACATGCACCTGAGCATTCCAGAACGCATCCTATGTATTAGATGTGGACAATTGACATGCAAGCTGCTTGTAATGGCTCCCCCCTGGCCTTGCTGTCGTGGGTAGGTTTGTGGGCTGTCAAGGTCTGGCTCACCTGCCACAGAGGCCCGAACGGCCACGCTCCGCCGAGACTGATTGCGGGCAGCATGGAAAAATGAACGTGACTGCGCATGGCAGCGTGCCTGCTGCAGCGGCATGGTGGTGGTGTGGCACTGCATGATGGAGAGGCAGTAGATTGTCGCCGGCGTGGCAACGATCAGGCAAAGCAGAGTACACAGGTGCCGTGGCAGAGCTTGATCTAACGGACGACACTAGCAGGGTAGGTGTTTAGCTTTTTTGAACTTCAGCCATAAGCACACACCCAGTCAAAGATCACAGCAAAAATAAACTTGGAACGGTAATGGAAATTGTACACTTCGGTTCAGGCACGACAGCCAGACGGGGTCTGTAATCCTACCTCACCCCTGCATTTCTGCGCAGCAAAGCTATACTTACCCGCATGGCAGACCTGCCATGGCCACACCAGTCATAAACGCCAAGTTTTACGTGTCTCATATTGGCGAGGGTCTCTACAGTGCTGCAGAAGTGCCAGAACTGCACAACAACAACAACAGCAGCAACAGCATTACATCTCTCAACCTTCACAGCAACCGCATCACCCGCATAGATGCATGTGTTAGTCGCTTGGTCAACTTGACGTCCCTGAATCTGTCCTCCAATAGCATCAGGGCTGTAGACAACCTGTCAGGGCTGTCGCACCTTACCAGCCTCAATCTTGCCAGCAACAGCCTGAGCGAGCTGCATGGGCTTGCAGGACTAACTGCATTACGGCAGCTGAACGCATCTTACAACGCGATAACCTGCATAGCAGGCATCAGCGAGCTGCATGGCAGCTATGGCAGCCTGCAGCAGCTCAACCTGCAGCACAACAGGCTCAGCAGCTTGCAGGCTCTGGCACCGCTTGCAGGATGCCTGCAGCTGCAGCTGCTCAAAGTAGGTGGCAATTCTTGCACACTCAGCAGGGCGGCATACGTGGCGCTGCGGCAGGTGCTGCCTCATGTACGGCATATGGATGAATCAGAGGCTCCTAGCCTGGCAGCCAGCTGGCAGATGGCGGAGGCACAGCTCGGAGCCTTTGACCACAGCACGCAGCATCACCAGCACCAACAGCAGCCCAGCAGCAGTAAGTTGGACCAGGACAGCAGGGGCAGCAGGGCAGCAAACAAGCAGCATGCACGGGATGTTCAGCCAACAGCCCGCAGCTTGCCGCAGCCACGTGCCAGACCGGCAGCAGAACCGATTGACATGGCGAGCTCACCTCAGCATGCGGGTGAAGCACGGAGCAGCAGCAATGGCAGTGACAGCAGCGGCGGCAGCCTCAACTCCCAGGCCATCCAGGGCAACGATTGGCCGGAATCAAGCACAGGCCAGGCACCCAGTGCAGAGCTTCAGCAACAGCCGCCCTTGCAGCACTACAACCAGCAGCACAAATTGCAGCCCCACAAAGAGCACCGAATGCAAGAAGCAGCCGCATCAACAGCAGAAGCAGGAGCAAACAAGCGGCACAAGGCTCGCAGTAAGAGCGAGGTTGAGCAGCATGCAGCTGCAGCTGGCACAACCGCTGCTACTGCTGAGGCTGTTGTGCAGACAGACCAGTACACGCCTCCCATGGTTGGGCAGCTGCAAGCTGATGCTCAGGTGCTGCGAGAGCAACTCAGCAAACTTGCAGGTGCGTGCTGCTTGAACGCTGCCATCAACAGCTGCCCTGCATGAGCAGCATCAACTGCTGTCGACATAAGGCTTGTTGAAGGCGCTCTGTCTATGTGGTGCTCGAGTCCGGTACAGGCAGCCACTGCAATGGCAGCGTAACAGTGATAACGCGAGCACCAGTAGCTGCTTGCATCTGGCAGTGCACAGGACACTGCACAGGCCAGAGCCATGGCATCGTGTGAGTAGCTCGGCGTGTGTGTTTCATGGACCATCGCTGCCTACCTCTGCTGTTTTGCGCCCACCTGATGTTGTGCAGATGAGCTGGACAGCAGCAGGGCTGTTGAGGGCCAGCTTCGGCAGCAGATGTGTGACGCCATCCACGCTGCTGAGGCTGAGGCGCAGCGCAAAGTGGAGGAGAGCTACCAGGAGGCTTCTTGTGCAGGTTGGTAGCGTATCTGTCACTGCTTGCGGCTCGACCTACAGCCAGGGTTGTGGCAGGCTGACGGAGCTGACTGGCGCGCTGGAGGCTGGCCAGATGCTCAGTGCGAGGCGATAAGGGTTGAGAGGCAGTCCGGTGTGCCGCTGCTGTCCATGCTCCTCCTGCGCTGCAGTGTCCAAGGCCCTGGAGCAGATAGATGCAGCTGGACGGGAGGCAGCGGTGGCACGGCAGCGCTGTGAGCAGCTGGAGCAGGATCTGGCTGGCAGCAAGCTGTTGTTGCAGCAGGGACATGCAGAGAACGAGAGGTGAGACAGCCAAGGTCTGGTGAAGGTTTCAAGACAAGGCAAGGCATTTGTTGGGGTTGTTGGTGGCTATGATGACAGTTGGCCCCTGTTGTGTTGCTTGCATGTACCTTGACGTCTTCTCCTCGATCCTCTGCCGCCTGACGTGCGGGTTGTCTTGCGTGCGTGTCGCTTGTGCAGGCTGCAAGGGCAGCTGCAGCAGGTCAGCAGCAAGCTTGAGCAGCAGCAGGCAGCAGCTGGCAAGGCAGTTGCTGAGGAGTGCGAACGGCACCTGAATGAGGAGCGCTCCATGCAGCAGCAGCTGCAGCAGCTCAAATCAGACCTGGCGGTGGCACAGGTGAGGGCGGCAACGCCAGTCAGCAGCTGGGATGCCAGAGGGCCACATGCGGTGCAGTGGACTTGACCTTACTTGTGAAATAAGAGTGCTTTCCTCCCGCTGTGTGCTGTGCATGGCCAGTGCAACTATGCTTGGTTGTAACGTTGCTGCTGCTGTGCTTGCTCATGCTGCAGGCAGCTGCGCACACTGCTGAGCAGCAAGTCTCCGGCCTGGAGGCTGCTCTGCAGAAGGGCAGCCAAGTGACGGTCAGCATGACGGAGAAGGTGGCACAGGCACTGTCTGCCGCCAACTCCCAAGCGGAGTCTTTGAAGGTGGGTCCAGGCAGGCACGATGAGAAAAAGCCATGCTGATAGTGGAGCTGCCCACTGTTTCATGTTGATGGTGCAGCATACAGCAGCATCTGACTGTACATGTGTATTTTTGACGGTTGGGTGCTGGTTGCTGCATGCAGGCTGGAGCTGCCGCGCCTACACCTGACCTGTGACAGTGGCCTCTGCTTTTGTACGCAGGCACAGCTTGCTGAAACCGAGAACAAGCTGGCACAAGCTCAGAAGGCTGCCGCAGCAGCCACTACTGAAGTGCAGCTGGCACGGGAGGGGCTTGCGGCAGCGCAGCGCGACAGGAAAGAGGAGCTGGCAGCACTGCGACAGCAGCACGAGGCAGCACTTGAACAGGTGAGCTGCAGCATTGCACTGCATCTGGCCATCCACCTCTGCCTGCCTTGTGCGTATTGCGGGTGACGGCGAGGGTGGAGTGGCTGTATTTGTCACACAGCACTACATGTCAGCAGAGCAGCGCAGAGTCTGAAGTGTACTTTTAAGCAGCACGACTAGCCTAGTCCTGCTGCTTAAAACACTTATGGGGCTGCATTGGGCTGCTGTCGCTGTGCTGCTGCTGTGCATGCAGGCCAGGGCCAGGGCAGGCGCCGAGGCATCAGACCTGCGGGCTGCAGCAGACGCGGTTAGCAGGGAGAAGGCGGCCATCAGCGAGCAGCTGGCTGTGCTGAAGACACAGCTGTGCTTTGTGCTACAGGTGAGCTTGTTGCAGTGCTGTGTCCTGGCACGTGTGTGTGCCTGCCTGGACTGTAGCGCAGCGTGTTCAAGCAACCTGCCGATGCTGCTGCTGCACAAGAGCACCACTGCCTGCCTGCTGACCGCCGTGCAAGCTGGTGGGGTGCAGTTCACGGGATGCCTGACAGCGAAGGATGCGACGTTACCTGTCGCTCTCTGCAGGAATCTGACCGCGAGTCGCAGGATCTGCAGCAGCAGCTCAAGGCTGCTGCCGAGGAGCGCTCACAGCTGCTGGCCTCTGCACAGGCAGCCACAGGGCAGCAGCGGGACCATGCGCAGCTGGTGTCCGACTTGACACATGCGGTGCAGCAGCAGAAGGCCCAGATACAGGTGCGCGGGCGGCGCATTCCTGCACGCACACTTGACGCAACCCACGGCTCGACGCAGCAGCAGAATCATCCGGCTCATGGACACCACATTCCTTCAAACATTGGCCCAGCAACAAAACCAGGTTGTGAGTTGTCCTGCAAATAGAACTCGGCAGACAATGGTTGACGGCACGCTACAATCGCCTGATGACATCCATTGTCGGTTGGTGCCTGCAGGCGCTGCACCAGGACAAGGAGCACCTGCAGCGTCAGCTGCTGCGCTGCACGCCTGGCGAGTTTGACCGGCTGCACAATGAGCTGCTGGTGGCCAAGCGCAGCGCAGCGGAGCTGGCGATTGTGCAGGAGCAGCTGGCACGGCACAAGCGGCTGTGGAGCGAAGCAGAGCAGCGGCTCGCAGCGCTGCAGGTAAAGGGCTGTGACGCATCGTCATGGTGATGATGGAGCAAGTGCATCGATGTCAAGTGGTGTGGAATCAGGCAAGAGCAACCCAGCAACACCTGCTGATGTGCAGTAGTGTTAACCTGCTGATGCATCAGCATGCGTACACATGGCCTACCATAGCGGGTCTTGGCACAGAGCCGCTGGTGCCAGTCCTCCCTGCCCCACTCTGCTGCGGCTGGTGTGGCTGCTGCTGCCGGTACAGGCAACTGCTGCTCGCAGCCAGGAAGATGGTGCGGCCAAGCAGGCCACACTAGCAGCTAAACTCAAGGCGGCCAGAGATGAGACAACAAGCCTACGCAGGGAGAAGGAGCAGCTGCAGCAGCAGCTGTCGGACACTCGGGATGCTGTTCAGGTGCGGTTCCGGGCATAGCTTCACTTTGTTGCTCTGCTGACTGCAGAACATGTCCAAGCAGCAGTATTGCCTGCTTGTTGGCCTTGATACAGGGTGCGTACGCAATGGGTGCTTGGTGGCTGTTGATGCTGAACCTTGAACTATGCTCATTAGCCGCATGCTGTGCCTGCAGGTGAAAACTGCGATGGTCGACAGCGCCCACGCAACAGTGGCGCAGCTCAAGGCGGAGCTCTCAGAGCTGCAGCAGGATGCTGACGACACGCAGCGGGAGGCGAAGGATGCAGTGACAGCAGCTGTGCGTGCCTCCGAGGCCGCTGCTGCTGAGGCTGCTGCGCTGCGGGCTGAGGTGGCTGCTGGTGAGGCAGCGCTGGAGCAGCTCGAGCAGGCACTGGCAGCGGCGCAGGCGAAGGCTCAGGAGGCTGAGGCACGTGCCAAAGCTGTGCAGGACTCCGCGGCAGAGAAGGACGGCATGATCAAGTGGGTGGCGTGTTTGAGATGCAGGCTGCCACGGTGCTGGCGGTTGTTGTTGTTGATCAGCTGCAGGCATTAATGGTGTTGAGCGTGCAGCATGGATGCCGACAATATGCTGTATCTACTAGATTACGCGCCTCTGCAACCCCCGCCTGCTGACAAACCACTCACAAATGCCTTGCTGCTTGTGCTGCAGGTTTGTGGAGCAGGAGGTGGAGCGTGTGAAGGTGCTGTTTGACCAGAAGGAGGCCCGGCTACGCTCAGAGCGTGACACTGCACGGCAGCAGCTGGATGAGCTGCGCAGTGACAAGGGCTCACTGGAAGAGCAGGTGTGGCCACTGAAAGGAACGCAACACTGAGCACCAGCAGCACCAGCAGCGTCATATGTTGCACAACAGCCTTGCATATGTTGTAACGAATTTGCCATTCACGGTTCCCCAACTGCAAGAGACGCACGCACAGAGTACAGGCACGTATCAGCGAAGGCTTGCTGCCAGAGCATTAACTGCTGCCTTGCCACACGCAGGGCTTCTTGCCACTTGCAGCGCATGCCTTGCCACATGCAGCGCATGCCCTGCGATTATGGATTGTGGAGCTGCGTGGCTGCTTATCTCCTCTCTGTGGGTTCCATGCATCCTGCAATCTTTCACAGGTGAAGGAGCTGCAGGAGCAGCTCGATGCGCTCAGCAGCAAGTTGGCCCAGCAGCGCCAAGCGGCTGCTGCAGCCTCTAAGGCAGCTGCCACAGCACAAGCTGCTGCAGCTACAGCGCAGGCTGAGATGAGCAGCCATGCTGCACGCGTTAGTGAGGTAGAAGCAGAGATGTCGCAGCTGCTCGCAGTGGTTGAGGCGCAGAAGGCAGCATCAGCGACTAAGATGCGACAACTGGCCTGTCTGCTGCAGGATCTTTGAATTTGCATAGCAAAGAGAACATCACAAAAATGACCATTATAGTCAGTCAGTAGTTGTTGCTGCTAAGCAGACAGCAGAAACCTTTTGTTACAATTGTTGCCTTGCTGGCGCCAAGGTCAGGGTGACATAACAAATATCATGCAATTACATGGTCGCTGTAGATGTGACAAGCATGCCAACTGCATCAGCTGCCGAGTTGCAGCCATGACCGCATCTAGCGCAGACACCTGATGAATGGATCTCATACTGGCTTGAAAGCGTCATTTTGCTTCCAGGAGCCAAAGGACATCTCAGGACAGCGGTGTATGCGATGTGAGCAACTTGGCTAAAATACGGAATGCAGATGTGAAGAAGCAGCAGCACTCTAGCATGAAAAGGCAAGCCCACAGTGTCACCCTACCCCTGCATGTGAGGCTGCGCATGAAAGCAAAGCTGGCTCCACCCACTGTACTGCGCCGCTGGTTGTACTGATGAGCACGTAGCAACAGATGTGAGCATGCCTTGCAGTGTCCACCTTCAGGTGCTGCTTCACCATGCAAGGCCTGCTGAAACTCCCCTGATTCCGAACCAGAGTCTGCAGACTGGCTGATGCAGAGGAGTAGAGGGCTGGCATGGTGCGTTCACAGGCAGCTACGTCGCCAACTGTAATGTTTTTGATGCAGACAATGCGTGGGGTCCACATGGTGTGCTCACGCGGCTACACCACTACGGACACTCGGAACACCAGATACAGCAGAAGGCTCCATGGTCCGCAACCACATCGTGTCGTTATTGAACATGTCTCATTTTCAGGAGCTGTCGGTTCTACTGTCGAAAAGCTGGATATGGGCTTTGACCGGTGTTTAATACATCGACCGTTAAACAGGTTCCAGATCAGAACTCCCGCCTAAATGCACTTGCCGCCCCAGGACGTACCCACTGAGGACCACCTGGTCGCTATAGGCGAGGGCCCTGCGATTAACTGGTGGTGGCTGCAAGCCCTGCTGCAAGGCTTAACACTAGTACTGGCCGTTACTTCAAGGTTTCAAAGTTTCAATGTTGGCCATGCATGCGCGACTGCCTTCCTTACTCCTCGCATTCATTGCGCAAGTTGTGCCCCGAAAAGAAGCTCCAGAGGAGGTATCAAATGACGTTGTACCAGCAGTGTCAGTGACGGCAAGCAGTGCAAAAAGATGCTCAGGGCTGCCACACGCTGTCTGCACTAAGAGGAGGCTGAGCCCATATCTGTCTAGACCTCACCACTCGACATACGTGTTAACTGAAGAAGAAAAAGAGGCGTTGCACAATGCGCTAAGCGAGATTGCCCAGGCTCCCCTGCGGCCGTGGTCACATGCAAAAAGCCTGAGGGAAGATGGGTTTAATTTGTGTGTTCAAGTGGCTACGCCATGACGGACACCTGGTCAAACAGCCAAACTGTCACTCAAGAAGGCTCAACTGCCAGGAAAGCCACTGTAAATTGGGCAAGATGTTGGCCGTGCAAGCACAAACCGTCGTTCCACTCACACGCAAATGTTATAAGTATCGGAGGTACTACTAATGATTTGAGTATGCAAGCACTAGTTCAAGCAGAGTCAGTGACAGCAATCTGTACAGTTTGCAGTGCAGGTGGTAGGCTGAACTCATGAGTATGACACTGGTCCAAAAATGCAGATCAAACTCAAGGCAGCAATTGCCAAGGAAAGAGGCAAGGGGCTGACCAGCTGCTGAGGGTGGCTGAGGGTTTTTAAATGGCTGCCTACCCGCAAAATTGCCGTGAATGATTGAGGGGACGCACGGTGTGTTCTAGTGGATATGCCACAACGGACACCAAAAAAAGGATGCCGCGAACAGCTCAAAACAGACTGTCACTCAAGGAGGCTCGACGCTAGGAAAGCCTCTGTGTGTGGGGCAGGACGTTGGCCGTGCAAGCACAGACCGTCGTCCCCATCACACGCAAATGTTGTTTGTACTGAAATGGTAGAATGTCTCGCGGGGCGAAATCTGAGCATGCAAGCAGTAGTCTAAGCAGTGTACACTGCTTACATGTCAGTGACAGGATTTCTATACATGTCGCAGTACAGCTGGCGGGCTGAGCTGATGAGTAGGACGCTGACATTTTCGGCTGATTGAGGGTAGTTACATGGGTGTGCATGTTGGAAATGGAACACTTGCAAAACCATGAATGAGTAAAACAACACCAAAAATAGTTGCCCATGAATTGAGGGGTTACACAATGTGCTCAAGTGGCTACGCCACAACGGACACCTGGAACACAAGGAAGCTGCCAGCAGCTCAACTCAGACTGTCACTCAAGGAGGCGCACCCCCCAGGAAAGCCCCTGTGTGTAGGGTAAGACATTGGCCGTGCTAAGCACAACCCGTCGTCTCATCACACGCAAACGTTGGCTGCCTCATTGGAAATATCTGTGCATGCAGTAGTCAAAGCAGCGTCAGAGACAGCAATCTATACATGTTGCGCAAGTGTACTGCATGCAGTACAGGAAGCGGGCTGAGCTGATGAGTGTGACGCTGACTCAAAAAGGCAGATCAGACACAAGGCAACAACAAGAAAAGAAATGGCAGAGGGCAGGCCAGTTGCTGAGGGTTTGTCATGGATCTCAACCGTCGACAGGCTCGCAGTGCCCCCACATACACCCACTTTGAAGTGGGACTGGTAGCCTCCAGGATACAAGCAGGGATAAGGCAGCAAAAACATACATATGCATGCACATGCAAATCACCTGCGGGCTAAACCATTGCCGCGCAGCACGGTGTGCCAAGCAAGGAACGGCTGTCGCGTAAGCAAGCGAACTCTGTGACGACAAGGCACCCTAGTTGTAGCAGCAAAGTCAGCAAGTGCATTCCCAAAGGCCGCCAACTGCTGCTCGCACTGCCACATGCTCAACAAGCACAGGTACACCAAGCCGACAAGAGACCGCCCAGGCTACCCTGCGGCCATGTTCACATGCATGTATGGCTGCCAAACATACCATGTCCCATACAAGGCAGTGCACATCACCGTGAGGGGCACATGCCAACCACCAAGCCCTGCAGGGCAGGCTTTTACCTGCCGCGAGCAGGTTGAAAGCTCCAAGTCGACTCTCCACCTCTTCTCGCACGGCAACAGCCACCGGACATAGCCAGAAATGATGCTCCGCACCTGGCCCAGCAACTGAGCAAGCTGCACACCCCGCAGTCAGCTGCATACGCTGCGCAGTGGCGAAGGCATCTAAAGCCAAGCGCCAGGCTGCCTTTTTGTAGGTGTTAGCCACTCCTACGCCCCACCAGCGGGATAAAACCAGTTGCAGAACAGGCAGCAGGGTCCCGGCAGGAGTGCCATCCAACTATCTAATTAGTTATAACACTGTCAAAATAAGCAGCATGACGGGGAGCAATAGCATTAAATGCAGAGAGACGTTGAAGCTTAGTGGTAGCAGCAACAGTAAGGTCGGCCAATCAAAAAACATTATATAATCTGAATATGATAAAGATATATCTGCACCGCCGCCCGGTGGCTGCCAGCCTACATTTGCACACAACGTTTCACGCGCCAAAAGGAGGTCATCAGGGGTGACTGTAATTAGTTGTGCTACGCTGTCACCAGCAGCACAAGCTGTTGCTAGGTGAGCATGCGCAGCTGTAACCCACACTTGGGGAACCAGAGCTAGCAAGGCTTGCAGATGTTGACGGGTTGGCTGCAGGTCAGCATATTGCGGCTTGTTGCACAACCAAGGGCCCAAGATGTCACGCTCGTATGCTGAACGCTGAGCTCACAGCCCAGTCAAGGCACACACTCTGTCCAGCTCAGAAGACAGCACCACAGCCTGGCCGAGAGACTGCTGCAGCTTGGGCAGCTGCAGTAGCCCGGATGCAACCACATTCTCCAAGCCAACAACAACCCTACTAGTACGTTGCTGTCCAAACCACTCCCAGTCCTGTGGTGCAGTAAAAATGGAATTGGCCCACAGCGGCGTGTGCCAACACAACTCTTCAGCATCCAATGCTTCTGTGCCAACGAGGCAAAGCGGCGGCAGAGCCCGCAACCCCAGCACCAACGCATGCAAAGCTGAAGGCAGACGCACATCCGTATAGGCAGACGGAAATAGACGATGACGGCCACACAACAACAGCCCCCAAGGGCTGCTGCTGGCAGCACGTGTGCATGGTTTTGTTGAAGAGTTCGCCCAAATTTGAGGGGTTACACGGTGTGCTCAGGCTGCTACGCCACAACGGACACCTGGAAAAAAGAAGGGAGCTGCGAGCAGCCCAACTCAGACTGTCACTCAAGGAGGCTCAACCCCCCAACAAAGCCTATGTGTGTGGGGCAAGAAAGATTCGCCCAAATAAAATTGGAGGGGTTACACGGTGTGCTCAAGCGGCTACGCCACAACGGACACCTGGAACACTGCGAGCAGCTCAACTAGTTGCTCAACTAGTGAGTACTCAGGCTGTCACTCAAGAAGGCTCAACCCCCAGGTGAGCCTCTGTGTGTGGGGCTAGACATTGGCCGTGCTAAGCACGACCCGTCGTCCCCTTCACACGCATATGTTGTTTGCTTTGGAAGTTCATGTGCATGCAAGCAGTAGTCTAAGCAGTGTCAGTGACAGCAATCTACACATGTTGCAGTACAGGAAGCGGGCTGAGCTGCTGAGTATGACGCTGACTCAAGGGCAGATCAGACTCAAGGCAGCAATAAGGAAAGAAACGGCTGAAAGCTGGCCAGCTGCTGAGGGTTTATCATGGCGCATATCTCAACAGCATGCAGTGCCCCCACAAACAAAATTCGCAGAAGAAGAGGGGTTACACGGTGTGCACAGGCGACTACGTCGCAACGAACACCCGAAACAAAGAGAGCTGCTAGAAGTTCAGCGGAAAAACAAAATTCGCCCGAGAAGAAGAGGGGTTACATGGTGTGCACAGGCGACTACGTCGCAACGAACACCCGAAAACAAAGAGAGCTGCTAAAAGTTCAGCGGAAAAACAGACAAAATTCGCCCGGGAAGAAAGAAGAAGAGGGGTTACATGGTGTGCACAGGCGACTACGTCGCAACGAACACCCGAAAAACAAAGAGAGCTGCTAGAAGTTCAGCGGAAAAACAGACTGTCACCCAAAAGAGGCCCACCCCGAGAAAGCCTCTGTGCGCGAGACATGACACGTGGCTCTGCAGGCAGAACCGTCAGACTCACAACACGCAGTGTAGAATTCTATTGGGACAAGCAGCATGACTAACCTAAAACAGTGTCGGTGACAGCAGGCCATACTTGTGCAGTACAGCGGGCGGGCTGAACTCAACGGGACAAAGTTGGCCAGTAAAGGTCAATACCTTGGTCCGAGGCAGCAAACAAGGGGGGGGGGGGGGGAGCAGAGTACCTGGCAGCTGCTGCAGGGGCAATGCAACTGCATATTGCAGCAGCCGCACCACAAACCGTACAGCTCCTGCAGCGCAGGACCACCAGTCTCAGGCTTGACAGAGAGCAAACGGGCATAAATACATGCAGAATGGTGGCTATCACCGCCGTACCACACGCAGACCATTACCCCGCAACACAGTGTGCCAGGAGATAAACGGCTGCCGGGTCTACAGCTGGTTCTTGCACCGCCGCGGCACTCTGGCCGTAGCGGCAAAGTCAGCAAGCGCATCCCAAAAAGCACCAAGTGCCGCACGTACCGCCACCTGCTCCACCAGCACAGGCACCACAAGATCACTTGCCACAGCCCAGGCCGCTCTGCGGCCTTTTTCAAACGCATGTATAGATGCCAGGCAGACCATATCCCACACCAGTCGGTGCACATTGTGATGAGGGGAGCAAGCCAGCCACACCGCACGACACGGCAGGCTCTCACCTGCCGGCAACATGTTGAATGCTCTTAGCTGACCTTCAACCTCTTCACGCACAGCAACTGCAACAGGACACGTCCAGAAATGGTGCTCCACACCCGGCACAGCAGCAGAGCACGCCGCGCATCCCGTGGCAGTCTGCATACGCTGAGCAGTAGGGAATGCATTCAGGGCCAGGCGCCATGCAGACTCTTTGTACACGTTAGCCACCCGCACACACCACCACCGTGACAAAACCAGTCGCACCGGTGGCAACTGTGCCACGGCCGGCAACCCATCCAGGGCTCTAACACTAGCAACAAAAGCTGCATGACGGGGAGCAATTGCTTCTAACGCACGGAGGCTTTGCAGCTGCGTGGCAGTAGCGACAGCACTGTCACAGGTGCATGCCGCTATAAACCGACCTTAAAACATTCAGGTTTATAGCCGGTTTATAGTCGGTTATACGAGTCATGAGCTATAATTTTATCGCTTCCTGGGACTTTTATAGCAAGTCATGAGCTATAATTTTATCGCTTCCTGGGACTTTTATAGCAAGTCATGAGCTACAATTTTATAGCAAGTCATGAGCTATAATTTTATCGCTTCCTGGGACTTTTATAGCTGAGTGGTCACAGGTGCATGATGCTATAAACCGACAATAAAACAAACGTTTTATAGTCGAGTTTGTAGCTGGTTTATCAGATGAGCTATAATTTTATCGCTTCGTGGGACTTTTATAGCTGAGTGTACAGCACTTACACACCGACTACAAACCGACTTCAAAACGTAGTGCGCACACTGTAAAACCAAGCAGCATTCTAGCAAACAGGCATGCAGAGACACCTGTGCAATGCAACACCCCTTCCCCATCACAATAGCTGCACACACTGTGCGATGCAACACGCCTTCCCCAGCACAGCAGCTGCACCAAACTGTGCCGTGCCCCACACATCATCACAACAGCAGCACACTGTGCTGCTATCATCCTGCCTGCCCACTCTTCACCACCGCTCACACATCAAGCTGAACTTTAGCGATCCTGGTCCTGCATCCTGCACGCACTGGAGGCCCCTCGCCTGGCAGTTAAGACTCATACACTTCCCTTTGCCCACGTTTGCGCTTGGTGCCTGCTGCTGCTGCTGCTGCTGCTGCTTGGATTTGATGGCAGCAGCAGCTGCAGCAGTTACCCTGCCGCCGCGTGGAGCAGCAGCTGCCTTGCTGCTGGCTTTCACCTGCTTGGCAGCATCTGCTGCTGCTGCTGCCAGCAATGCTGAACTGCTGGGGGTTGCTAAAATGCAGGAGCTGCCTGAGGATCATACCCTACCATGCATGCAGCACTGCGCAGTGTAAGCAAAAGATTCACTACTGCTCGCCACTACTGCTTGCCACCTGGTGTCAACAGACACAACAGGGTGCTGTGTGTTCCATTTGTTGCAGAGGCATCGCTGATTGCAGCACCGCATCACCTGTGCCCAGCTGCATGGTTACGCATGCGCAAACTGCGCAGGGTGTCAATTGTCAGCACCTGCAGTCAGGTGACAAAACAATGGCTCTGATAAGGCAGCAGCAGGGCACACAACGTCAAGATAAATGAAATTGCTGTCTCTGTCAGACAACAGCATGTTGCGCCACCTCTGCTGCGGATCTTGCTGCACTCTGCCGCTGCTGCTGTCGCTGCGCACACCAAGTTGCTGCTGTACCAGGTGCTGCTGCTGCTGCTGCCGCCGCTGCGCACACCAAGTTGCTGCTGTACCAGGTGCTGCTGCTGCTGCTGCTGCCGCCTCTGCTGCTGCTGCTGATGATGATGATGATGTTGGTGTTGTACATCTGCTCTGCTGTACCTACATAGTGAGTCGTGTTGGTGGTAGACGCCGGTCACAACAACCTTCCTTCATAACCACCTTCCTTCATCCCTCTTGGACCTTTCTATCCATCCTCGCATGACGTTGATCTGCAAATGCACAGGCACCACGTGCAGGTGTTCAAGGCATGGCTGCTGTCTTACTGAAGATCTCTGGCTGAATCTCAGGCACCAGCTGCTTGCAAGCGCTGCTGTCAACCAGCTCCTCCTGTCAAGGCAGCACTGGCTGCTGCTCACCTGTTCAACACAGCTTGAATCTGCCATCGATACACTGTGCTTGTACATGATGCGTGAGGGCTTGACGTGGCATAGCCCAGCACAGCAGCTGCTCCAGATCGCCTATACCAGCTGCTGCTGCTCTACCCCAGGTCAAGTTGCGATCATCCAGCCATCGCCATCATCCAGCAAGAGACGGTAAGCGTTCAAAGATCTAAAAACAACCCTTACACGAAGGCATCATCGTAATCGCAGCGTGTGCGAGGCTGAGGGTTC
This sequence comes from Scenedesmus sp. NREL 46B-D3, assembly GCA_014080715.1. Taxonomy (NCBI): domain Eukaryota; kingdom Viridiplantae; phylum Chlorophyta; class Chlorophyceae; order Sphaeropleales; family Scenedesmaceae; genus Scenedesmus; species Scenedesmus sp. NREL 46B-D3. Next base: position 2,453 of record JACERP010001193.1, on the reverse strand, counting down.
CACCCACCACCAACGGCTTCATCACACAGCTGTATTCCCGCCAGCACCCCGATACCACTGTTGATCTGGTACAAATGAAGCGTTTCAAGCGGCACAAACAAGCAGCTGTTTGGTAGAGTTTGAGTTGAGATGACAATGTCATAAGCCCTGGTACCACGGTAGCTGCCGCCATCCTTCACTATAAGGCTTCTGGATACACAGTTTAAACTAATCAAAAGGTTTCAATCAGGCAGATGTTCATCGAGACGGAGGCATGACCCGGTGTCACCGGCCAGGTCAGCTGCAGACGCTCAGCTCGGACTCATCACAAGAACACAACAATTCATCTTGGTGGAAATAATAACCAAAACCAGCAGCTTTGACACGGTTGCACGTGCATATGTGCCCAGTACCAGGCAGCCGCAGTGCTGTACTATAACTTTATAGTTTGGTGAGTTTATAGTCGCTTTACACGACTATATAAGCTGTTGTAGCCAGGTTATAGGCAGTATGTAGCTGTGCTGCACCCCCACCTGACTACAACAGCTTTTATAGTCGTGAAAAGCGACTATAAACTCGCCAAAGTATAAAGTTATAGCTCAGCACTGTGGCTGCCAGCTGGCAGCCACAGTGCTGAGCTATAACTTTATACTTTGGCGAGTTTATAGTCGCTTTTCACGACTATAACAGCTGTTGTAGTCAGGTTATAGGCAGTATGTAGCTGTGCTGCATCCCCACAGTGCAGTCAGGTCCTTCAATAACACAACATCATCAGCACCGCCAGCTGGTCGCCGCCAGCCCAAGCTCGCACACATCGTCTCCCGCGCTAGCAAGAGGTCATCTGGGAGTAAAGAAGATAATTGCGCAATGGGCTCACCCGCAGCAACAGCCGCGGTGAAACGCGCCCGCGCAGCAGCAACCCATGCAGCTGGCACCAATGTCAGCAGGGCCTGCACATGCTGGCGGGCCAGCTGACGGTCACCATACTGCGGATTCGCCCGGAAGGAGCTGCCGAAATTCGCCCGGAAGGAGCTGCAAAAATAACAATTTGGCGTATATAACTGTTAACGCCGAGGTGGCGCGCATTCGGCTGGTCCAGAGGAGTCCCATGCGCTGCCTTCACCACGGCAGATGCCTAGACGGGTTTATAGCTCAGTGGTAGAGCAAGCGCCTGCAGAGCGCTAGGTCCCGCGTTCGAACCGCGGTGGGCCCTGAAGCCAAACGCTTTTGTCCATCATGATGACCTCCTTTTGGCGCGTGAAACGTTGTGTGCTGATTTAGGCTGGCAGCGACCGGGCGGCAGTGCAGAAAATGTCATTCGATTGGCCGACCTCACCGTTGCTACTGCCACTAAGCTTCAACGTCTCTCTGCGCTTGATGCTATTGCTCCCCGCCATGCTGCTTTTCTGAACAGTGTTAGAATGTTGGATGGCACTCCTGCCGGGGCCCAGCTGCCTGTTGTGCAACTGGTGTTATCCCGCTGGTGGGGCGTTAGAGTGGCTAACACCTACAAAGAAGCAGCCTGGCGCCTGACTTTAAACGCCTTCCCCACTGCGCAGCGTATGCAGCTGACTACGGGGTGTGCAGCTTGCTCAGCTGCTGGGCCAGGTGTGGAGCATCATTTCTGGCTATGTCCGGTGGCTGTTGCCGTGCGAGAAGAGGTGGAGCGTCAACTTAGAGCTTTTAACCTGCTCACGGCGGGGTGAAAACCTGCCCTGCAGGGCTTTGTGGTTGGCAAGTGCCCCTCACCGTGATGTGCACCGCCTTGTATGGGACATGGTATGTTTGGCAGCGATACATGCATGCGAACATGGCCGCAGGGTAGCCTGGGCGGTCTCTTGTCGGCTTGGTGTACCTGTGCTTGTTGAGCAAGTGGCGATACGAGCGGCAGTTGGCGGCTTTTGGGATGCGCTTGCTGACTTTGCTGCTACAGCTAGGGTGCCTGGTCGACACAGAGTTCAGCTACTTACGCGGCAGCCGTTCCTTGCGTGGCACACTGTGCTGCGCGGCAATGGCTTACGTGTAGTCCGCAGGTGATTTGCACGGGCATGCATATGTGTGTTGCTGCGTTCTCCCTGCCTATCTCTTGGAAGCCACCAGCCCCACTCTAAAGTGGGTGTATGTGGGGTCACTGCATGCCTGTTGAGATATGCAGCCATGACAAAACCTCAGCAGCTGGCCAGCTTTCAGCTGTTTCTTTCCTCACTGCTGCTTTGAGTCTGATCTGCCCTTGAGTCAGCATCATGCTCATCAGCTCAGCCCGCTTCCTGTACTGCAACATGCATAGATTGCTGTCACTGACACTGCTTAGACTACTGCTTGCATGCTCATATACTTCCAAGCAAACAACATTTGCGTGTGATGGGGACGACGGGTCGTGCTGAGCACGGCTGATGTTATGGCCCCACACACAGAGGCTTTCCTGGGGGTTGAGCCTCCTTGAGTGACAGCCTGCGTTGAGCTGCACGCAGCTT